>JAPVRG010292347.1:6784-23140 GCA_029783565.1 Rhagoletis cerasi
ACATTGGTTTTCGAAAAGACTTCGACGGTGCTCTTCATTTGCGAAGCCGGTAAATTATTTATATCGACGTAATCCTCGTCGCCAGAATCCTCGTCGGTAACATCCGCAGTTGCATTTATTGGTGGGAATAATGCTATACTGTCGTAATCCATTTTATCATCCTCTAACAGAGCAAAAGCTTCACGCAGAGAAAATCCCCTGTAAGAAGTACATAGTATACTATATGCCCAATGTCCGAAATATAAGCCACCAACTTTTCCCCTAATACAACAACACAAAAAAAGTTTCATGCATAAAACAGTCGAAGAACATGTCATATATACGGATACATATAAAAATATTGATTTATAATATTTAAATAAGCCAGTTTTTACTTTAGCATTATATTCGGACATTTTAGAGAACTAGCAAATTTTGTAAATTAATTGCGCAAGTATAGACAAACATTAACTAAATGAGTAAAATTAGCGGTTCTTGGGAAAACTTTACTCGTCGTGTAAATTCATGTGCAGCTGACCTATTTATAGGACATTGGGCATATCTGGGCATTTACTTTGGGATACGGCGTTTTTGAACCAAATTCTAAGATAGGCCGTTCTTCAACCAAATTCTGAAATAGGGCCTTTTCAATCATTTTCTGAGATAGGGCGTTTTTAAATCGGCAGCCGAGATGGGTCGATCTTCCACTCAGCCGCCGATATAAACTATATTACCCAAATATACATACATATGTATGTACTGTCAGTCGTAATAGTCATTAATTTATTTTGTCATTTAAAATTCAAAGTGCGTTTGCAATTCTTTTGAATATTATAACTTATCATCATGAAATGCTATTGACTGGCAGACACAATTGTTTTGTGGTTTTTGCCACTTTTCTTAATTCACTTGAATTGAATGCGACTCATTTTAGACATAATAAATTTCTGAGTATCTACTTCAAACTAAAGGTTTATCAAAGCAATGCTACGCATAGGCACTGCACATACGCATGAATAAGTACCAAGATCTATAATGAGTCACAATTTATCGCTAAAGATTTTAATTATAGATTTGAGATATGAGCTTTCTTTTTGCTGTTTTATTTATTTTTTGTTTTACATATGCACTTAGTACGTGATGGGATGCATGCGAAATGAAACATTTGCTAGTCTTAAGTTGCTGAATCAGTACAGTGCGGTGATTTCATTTTGCTTTTTTCATGACTGTTGTGCATTATTTATGAATAATTGGTATTCAACTTTCCCCGAACATATTTTAATTAAATGCTTGAAATTCAGTTTATTGAAAAACTACTCGATCACAAGACTAAAAATATAGCAGAGAATATCTTGGAAGCTAGGATATTATCAAAAGCTCTGAACTCTGACTAAACTATGGCACAAGCTGCTAGTTTTATGGACCGTAACGCTTCTTCTTGTATCCTTTTCGGAGTGAGAAGGATGTTTTTTAAAAGGGACCGACAGGGCAAAATATTCAACTCTACAAAGTTTTAACTCAACATCAAAGGAGATCACAGCGGGCATATGACATGATGGTCTCTTCTCTAAAATATTTTTTACTCAATTAGACTCCCTCAAACTAATTGTGCTAGCAGCATAGAAAAAGGTTAATAGACGCCTCCTCTTCCTAATCACGCCGACCCCTGCAGGGAGAAATTGCTGGTAAACGCGCATGGTGGAGCTTTGGTGCAATAACACGGTATCCCGTTACGACCACGGCAAGTTTTACTGCTGCAGACTTGTTTAAGATCTGTAATTGGAAATTGTAATGAGTTATGCGTCTTAAAAATCAGCATTTGCGAAGGTGTCTAACCAGCTCATCGGCTATTTGATTCCTATCGATATTGCTATGTTCATAAATGGTACCTGATCTATTTACTTGGCCAGTTAGACCAGTTGTGTATTCCGAGTACAGATGGGTCATTAACAAATAGTTCTTTCATTGTTTCTGTGGGAGGCCTTTTTCATGTTATATCAATGGGTGACTTCTTCTTCCTGATTGGCGATTCAGTTGCTTCCGCGATTCTGGCCGAGTCCAACGAAGAACGCCAGTCGTTTTTTTCGGTGCCAACTGGTGCCAATTGAGAATTCCAAGTGAAGCCCACTCCTTCTCTCCCTGGTCTTTCCATCGCAGATGCCTTCCTCTTCCTCTGTTCCCAGCATCGGGGACCACGTTGTATATTTTCAGAGCTGTTGCGTTTTTGCCCATTCGTACGATATGGCCGAGCCAGCGCAACAGTTGTAAGTTTATACTTATAAAGCTTGTGGTTCTTCTTTAAATTTTCTTCGGTTCTCGTCGCCGTTTCGACTGCCAACAGTTGCGTGTGTCCCAATACGCGACTACTCTTTGGATATTCTCAGAAGGCACTTTGTTGTCGTTCACCGCTTCTCCTTCTCTTAGCAGGAACATTCTGTGCTCATGGGGCTGGTGATGAGGCCGACAAAGGCAAAATCATCTATTTACATACGTCAGCAGCATCGCGCTTTTATTGTATGTGATGCCGCTGCGATTCAGATTACGCTTTTCGGCTTTTGTTTTGCAAGTCAAAAGCGTTAAGAAGTGCTCGTTTCATATTTCAAGAGTAGTACTCTGGACGCCTGTCACCAGATTTCCACCTTAATTTCTGAGCTAGCCCCGGTACCGCTTGATTTTCGAGCTTTATCTCTTCTCTAGAGGAGGGACATGTTTAGACAGCACATTAGGTTTAGCGTTTTAAATTTCCAAACTTTGGCTTTCGAACCTCCCGCTACTATTTATAACCCTATACTACCAAACACAATACAGCTTAGCTCACAAAACCACACTAGCGTTGAGGAAAAATACTGTCATAAAAGACAGCTCTCCAGCTACCCTTTAAAAATGCATATTTCAATTTTGTGACAAGCACAACGCTTCCTTGCTATTTCCACAAGCTATTTTAAAATCTTTACTTAATCACCAGCAAGCACCTCTCATTCATTGCATGCTCTTGTTGCATGCAGCACTGCGCTGATTTGATTTGTAGCTAATGCTGTTAAATGCATATTTGCAACAGCACTCAGGTGGATAAATTCATACATACATACATACATGAAACTAAAGCTGGCGCACGAACGCATTGAAAAGAAGGGAATGAGTAGCTAAAAAAGATACATCATATGTGCCATTACTTGCCACACCCTACCCGACCACACCGCCGACACGACCGTCATCACCAGCAGCCTAAGTAGTGCACAGCAAATAAATATCACACACATCAAGCAACACGCCAACGAACTTGACTAAATATTCGATTAAAGCGCAAATGCCACAAAAAGCGCAACATCGACAACAACAACAGCTACAACAACAAACGCCACTATAGCAATAAGTTTTGTACTCTCAATTCGCGCTAATGCGTGTCGTATCACACAGAAATACACACACATACGCTCATACGCACCCAAACACCTGGTGCACCAGAAAACTTCTTGCCACAAATGCCACTTGCTATGCGCGCAACACTCACTCCGCGTTGGAACCTGTGGTGCAGTCAACCAAAATGGCACTTGCTGTATGTGTGTGTGTGTGTGTGTGTGTGTGTGTGTGTGTGTGATGCAAGTGTTGCATGCACCTAAATGCTCGCATGCACTTTAGCTCACGTGCTCATACCCACGTATATATGTATGTATGTATCTAGTACTTTTATATGTACGCTGGTGTGTGCGTTTCTGTGCTGCAAATTGCTTGCGCGCTGCACATGTGTTGCACGTTTGATTTAGTTGCTATTGCTGCTGCCACAAACACTCCAAGTGTCCGTCATCTTCTGTTCCAGATCCAATTAACCATTTTGATGCATTTGCTTCCATTAACTTTTTACAGCGACTACTTTTGCTTTTAGCTATTTTTTAATGCATTTAGATGCGGTTGTCGGGCGCACACCAACGTACAGCTCCAACCCCCACCCCTACCCCTACCGCCTGCACCGCAGAGCTTAAAAGTTGCTGTTCTATTTCTACTTGTACTTCGTCACCGCTTACCTGTGCGCCTTGTCATTTTTATTTATTTTTTGTGCGCAATTGAACGCAAATTCGCCAGCTTCTAAGCCATATTCGCCTGCACCGCAACTTTGCTCACCTTGCCCGCTAGACGAGCTGTCCACCTCTTTTGCATTCTTTACGCTTTCGTTTTTTCTTCTTTTTCTTTAGACTTTGCTTTTATTTGTCTACACGCGTCCTGTCAGTTGGTGAGACAAAGTACTTGGCAATTGCTCGCCACAGCCAAAGTGATTTAATGCAGTTTATGCGCTGTCATATCATATGAAGTGAACGATTTGAGTTTAATTGAAGTCGCTTGGGCAGTAACAATAACAACAGCGCATGCAACACTGCCTTCCATACAAAATGCTGACCCTATAAAAACTTCAAATGAGCGCTTATAAAATCATTTATTGCACGAAATTGGCGAATACAATTTTTTGCTTGCTTCACTCTGCCGGCTGTTGGTATGCAGAGTTGGAGCTAAGTTAGTAATTTTAAAATTCTTAACTGACTTATTGCGAAATAAATATATGTCGATCACATTTTTGGTAAGTGTTTTGGTCCGTCTTCTCCTCCGATGTGTGGTGGATATTACTGTAACAGCGATTGGGGGACCTAGTAGAAAGTACTTTGTGAGATATTGCCAAGAACTAAACCTGGCTACTAACGTATGGTAGAACGCACCTCTAACCACGCGACTACGACGGCCGTCTTTTAGGAAACTTATGTGTACCAGTGTTAGTTAGTCAAGACAAACAGATGGAAAATCATTGTTATGACATTTTAGTCCATTACAGAGACAAGTGTAAGGTTAATAGATTTTTTTTAGAAAGTTTAATTATGATCGCGTCTCTCAAAACTTCATCTGTGATCAAAACTTTAATAGATTGTTTGCAGAGAGTAGATATTTTCATGTTGGCAATAACCGTGGCGCCTTTACCAGATTAGTTCCTTGATAGGGGAATATGGATGTCTTTCCCTGAGGCTAACGCCTTGCCTTACTCTTCTTCTGTCGTCTGGTCTGGGTTATCTATTATGCAAGAGCGCTCACCAGGAATATGAGCTTAGCTAAGCTCTTGGTGTGTGTACTTTAGGGTGGTCCAAAAATTTATGTGAGAAAAGTTAAGTCAGAAATTTAATGCTCTCACCCCCCTACGATTGTTCTATACCGAAAAAAATTATAACCCTGTTTTTTTATTTTAAAATAAAAATATATTTAGAGGTCGCTCAAAGCGCTCAAAGTTTCCCATGTATTTTCTATGGGGGGAAAAAAAGACTTTTCGTAGAAATAGAATAGAATCCATGAAAATCAAAATTTTTCCATCTGAAACCCCTACTTCTCTTCAAAAGACTTCAATTGAAAATTATACATATATTTGAGGCGCTTTCTCCGGAGTGCGGGCACTCACATACGAAGTGCTAGGTGGATTCCCTGTCTTTTTCATCACTACAGCTTCCACAGAAATCGTTATGCGGGTCTCCGATCTCGGCGGGCACGTGGTCAATAGTGTGCCATTAGTATTCCGAACCAGTTTTGAATATAAGTATGTATATTGGAGGTGGATGTCTTTGGCCTTCTCAATTTCATTAAAGAAAGCAAGTGGTTCAGAAGGTTAATTATGCCTTCTTTTTTTTGTATAAAGAATACCGTTAAGAGTAATGGTGTCATTTCTGGTGGCTTACAGATGGCCCTAACAATAGACAACTGTATTTCTTGGCGGAAGTATCGAACTTTCCATACACGCCTTTGGAACCTAGCTTAGTCTTGAATAACTTCAAGCGTGGCAGAATTCAACAAATTTTTTTAATGTATTAATTAAAGATCACACAGGACTATATTAGAGGCGTTTGTTATAGCGATGTTACTGACCTCTCCTAACTTTCCCCAGGCTGCAACAATCTCTAATGATTTTCTGCTAATAAAATTTATGTTTTCAGTATTGCCCATTCTGAAGAAAGTGTATTTATTTAGTACATTCATAAAAATTCATAAAGGCAATTGCTTTGCAATTATAATACTTTAATCGCTGATTACACGCAAAAGCATATCCATTAACATTAATGGTGCAGCGGTAGACATTAGAAAGATTTGCTTAATGGAAATTATACTGACCATTACGAGAGCAAAACGTACAACAACCGTAATAGCGTTACACATGTTAACATTTAAATGATATGAATAAATAAAAATATTGCGAACAGAAACTAATTTAAAATCACTTAGTAAATACTAAAATTCTCAAACCGATTCGCCATAATGCAATCATAATAAAAATAGTAACCAAAGGCGTGCCGCGGAAATTTAGAGATCAAGAACAAGCATATAAAATATGTTAATACATCTCTACACATAAAAAATATATAAACAAAATGTAGCTAGTTGTATGAAGGAATGAAAAAAAGAAAAGAAGTTTATAAAAAAATGCACGCAAAAGCAAATGTACAACTGCGCTGATGAAAAAAAATGAGCTGAAAGAATGCGCATTGCAGTGCACGCATGCGGATTAAAAAAAAATAACTGTTGAGCGCCGCCGCTGCAGCAGCAGCAGCTAAAGCAGTAAAAATGATAATTTTACAATCCACTTAGACGCAACAAACATTTATTTCTACATTAACTGCTGCCACAGCTACAGCCACTATAAAGACGCGCAATACGAGCGCGAGGCGGATGAGGCGCAGGCAGTTTTTAAGCGATGTGCAGCGGTCATTGAACAAGGTGGTCACCGCCATCACCACCATGATCATCAGAGTCATCAGCGTCACAACGCGGACAACATCAGCAACGAGCAATCAATGTCGAATTGAAGGCATTACATCCTGCAGCGCGCTGCTGTGGCTGTGTCTGTAGCTTGGCAGTGGCAGTGAAATACTGCGCGCACACAGAAGACAAGCTTCGCGCAGGAACGATGTAGTAAGTCAACGCGCCGGGCAATCCACATTGGGCACCACCTGACGGCGCAAACATCAAGATAAGTTGTGGCGCAGCAGCGTAGCAGCGCTCGATATTCAACTGGTTGTTTTGCTGTTGCGGTTTATTGGCGAAATTGTATCGTTGCGCATGCGCTTAGCCGAGAGTTGGGTGTGCCGCTATGCGCCAATATCTCTCATGTTTTGATTTTATTTTTCGATTTTTTTTTGCTCCTGTCGATTGCTTTCAATCAGATGGCATTCAGCAAAGTATTTCGCGCTGCCGGTTTTCGCTACTTTCGTTTCACTTTTTTCCAGCTGATTGCGCTCGATTGTCTCAACTAGGCGTTGATTTCTGCAAACTTGCTCTGAGTTTCATTTTCTTTTCAAGCGCGCAAGCATTAAGTTAAAATTAAATACTAGATCTTTTCAACACTTTTTATTATGGGGAGTTACAGAACAAAGTCTGCGTACATCTGACTCAAATCGAACTTTATTTTAGATATGTCTAGCATTTCACTTGAATTTTTATTTCCCCCATGGCTGCTCATTAAAAATGTCATTAAATCGTGTTTAACAGCATGTTAAACAACAAATTAGTGGATTGTTTATCGATCTATGCTTGTTTTGGCTCTGTATCGGCGAGTTATTATGAGAAAATGCAAATTGTTTGCATACATTTGCAAATAAAAAATTCGTTGAAGAAACACAAAAAAAATTTAAATACTTTCCCACTTTCGCGTTGAATTACGTACATATTTAGGACGCAGACTGACGGCAGAGGATGGGTTCAAGACAAGATCTATGTATAAACCTTAGGTGCAAGAGGCCAACTCATTTTTAGCAAATAGAATGTGGACACAAGATCGAAATCATCTCTTTGATTTGAAATGGATAATTTGTTGTTGCTGGTACAGCATTAACACTTGAATGGGCATGACTGGATAAGCGAGTTCACTAGCTGTATACCCAAAAACCGCGATGTTTCGACCGGAACAAATGTTAGTTGAGTGGGTTTGAGTGAGTTTTAGCGGGCAGAGTAAGAGATCGTCAGTGTCATGCGGCACTACTTCAAAAGTCGAATTTATGTTGGAAATGCAACTATTGGGTCCGCATAAGTAGAAGTTTGTTTTACTTCAGAATCTTGACCGCAAATGCGCCAGAATTACGTGGTTCTCTTCAGGCAGTTGGATCACTTCATCGACAGTAGATAGTAGTTAAACTCTGACGGCGAAATTCATAGGGCAACAGTTCATGATGGTTGTAATTTTATTCTGCTGAAGGTCGTCAATAAGTCGTCCAGGATGTTTGTCTTCTAACGTGCCTGGTGCTAAGAAAGATAGGGCAAACACATTTTTGCAGGTGTATATGGGAATTAATTACTCTTCTGCAAAACAGTTGGTCGTGGAAAAGAAAATTTACCTTATCCACTTTCTACACATTTTTGTCTTACGTACGAGATACTGCGTACCCATCTGCCGTCCTATCGATCGAGGGACGCGTCAAACAGACCGCGGATGAGCCGACAAACAGGTGATAGAACAAATCAACCGACATATCTGAAGGACCAGAATACTTAACACCTGCCTCATAGACTTGCCATTTTCATTATCAAAAAAGTATCTTCTTCTTGGCTTCCTTTTCCTCTTCGTTGAAAAGTGTGGGTACGTGGTGGGACCTAAGAACAGCCCCAAACTCATCTTTTCCCATAATTTTCGTATCACGCGGTTTACCAACTCGGGTTTTTTAAACTGTGTAAGTAAAGTTTAAAAATCGTATGAGCTATATAACTCCGCAGCTCAGTAACTCATTGGCCAGCCGATCTCCTCTTGGTTCCAAAACAGTGCTGGCCACTCCATACTGTAGAGCTGTTTTGAAATTTCGAAGAAGATCAGAAGCTCTCTTCAGCCAATACTGCATATGCAGTGCATACATATATGCATTTATACTTTTAAGCAGGGACGGAAAATAATCATTATTTTTTAAATTTGAACCAAAAAAAGTAACAAGTTGTAATCGTCGTAAAAAAATTGTAACTATACTCACGTATTAGGGTTCGTACGTCCTACTGTAATTTACAATGATTTTTATTTTTCGAGTTTAACCAATAAAGATTAAAAATAATAATTAATATTTGAGTTTTATTTGTTTACTCAAAGATAATAATTATTACTTGATTTTTATTTTTTCGATTAAAAATAATGATTGTTTTATGATTTTTATTTTTCGCTCAGCGATAATAATTATTATTGAGTTTTATTTTTTCACTTAAGAGTAATGATCATTCAAAAGACTCAAAAACTAAACTGTCATCATTTCCGACGTATCTTCCTCAGAGGTAGCCACACCCTAATAAAGGGAATAAGTCGTAAAATTTTTAGGTCAAAATTTCAGTTGCTTGCGTCTGTATGGACTATTAAGTTTTATAAATAATCATTAATTTTAAGTAGAAAAATAAAACTCAATAATAATCATTATTTCTGAGCGAAAAAATAAAAATCAAAAAATGATCATTATGTGTGATCGAAAAAATAAAAATCAAATAATAATTATTTCCGTTGAGCGAAAAATAAAACTCAAATATTAATTATTATTTTTAAGCGATAAGGTTAAAAATCATAAAATAATGATTAAATGCTGATTTAAATTATTTTACTCATAATGATTACCGTCCCTGCTTTTAAGATATTTTTTACTCTACTGTAAAATTTGAGTATGTGGGCTTAATACTTTTTGAAGATAAACCAGCAACAAATGCATTAAATTAAAGCTCAAATCTTATTTAAGTACATATACAAATGCTTGGTCCATTTTTGGTATTCCTAATACATATAAAACAAACAATCCGTTCAAAAAAATTGCCTAAAATTCTTTCCCACAGAGGCTAATATGTATTTACTGAATTTAATTTAACAAAAATCAACAGTTCTTTTTTTAATATTCTGTTCTAAAAAATACGTTGCCTTCGTGAATATTTAATGTTGCACACATATGTATGTATGCATATGTGTGTACTTGTATACATACATGTAAAACATCCCAGCGGGAAAATATGTGCATCAAACCCGATTTTAGCGTTGTTTAAATGCACTCTTTTGACGAGAAACATAAAACAAAAGACGTGAAAAAATTGCTTTTTTTACTTGGCACTACAGCCGTTTGTCGGCTTGGGCCGAGACCAAAAAACGTTGTTCAGAACTGATGCATAAAAGCTGCGTAAAATTTAATTATAACTTTAGTCTCTCGTTTTTTAACCTATAAAGCTGGGTATTGTGTTTTTCACGTGAAAATTTCTCTAGTCACCTAGCAAATATTTGGGATGACTTTTTAAATCTTTTGAACATAGAATGTGTTCCTGGCATCGTTTCCAATCACATTCAGTTCTTTTCATGCCTTGAACATGTTTTTAAGCGACGCTATAACCTTTACAACATTTTCACAGACTTTAGCAACATTTTGCGGTGAAAAATGATGTTTTGCGATTTTTTTTTTCATTACGACTCAGTTCACGGTTCACAAGGACAAAACTTGAGTGGCTTAGAAACGTAAATATGTTGCATTTTGAAATTAAATGCGAAAGCAAATTTGTGGCCCTGGCCTTTTGAACAACTACATTCGTATCCACTTTGTTTAGATGTGCCCAACTGCTTGAAAATGCAACAAAAACGAAGCCTTTTTATAAATCTACCCAAGCCAGTGACCTGCATTATTCTTTCCTATTTTCGAACATTCTTAAACGGATTTATTTTGCTAATGGAACAGGCAATATTAATCGATTTTAAGTTACTATAATGATATTGTTACTCGGAGGCTTTAGGAAATCCATGTACATATTTATTTTCGCTCATTCACCTCTGGTTTTCTTATGACCAAACAAACGGTTGAGGCAGGACAAATATTTATGGTTTAATTTTTAAGTGCCAGTAAGCAATTTTTTCCTGTTTTCTCTGCATGTCTTCAGTGCTGATTTTCGAACACCTTTGAAGCAGTCCAGCCCTTGGTAACCCATAAAAATTTCCTGCATAGCATGCATGTGCATTCAGCTTATGTTAGTATGTATCTTCACTCAACATTTTAGTCTGGTTTGTGCTTTTAGCGGCGCTGTCTGTTGATTTTCGTTTCATTTATTCTTTAAGTAATTTATTGTGTATCGGAAATATTCGAAAATTTGCATGCAAAAGCCATATTTCTTAATTTACGGTGAAGCAGCTGCTGTGGTCATTAAAAAGCTCAAAACTCTTAGTGTTGTGTCTGTGTGTGTGCCTAAGTGTTTGTTGCTGTTCTTTTACAGTTATTTGGCTATTGTTATGCATTTTAGGTGTTGTTGTTGTTGCTGTTATAATATTTAATCATTGCATGCATTGCCACTTTGCCAGACTGTTGCTGCTCTTACGCATTTGGCATTTGCATACACTCTTAGATATGTACATATGTAAGTACTTATGTTTAAATGTATGATTGTGTGGCAAGGATTTTAACGCAAGAGCAATAGCAGCAACAACAACAGCAGCAGCAGTGCATCGTTGCTTGTCTTATTGCTGCAAAGTGCTTTTTTTATGTCTGCGCTTCTGCCAAACTGATCTGATGCGCTCGGCCCCAACTCCCGCCTTCCTTGGCTTCATTCACTTCACTTGTGTATAGATTAATGTGTATTGCTTTACATAAATTGCCTGCCACTGCTTTTTTATTGCTTGTTTTATTGCTCTTGTTGATGCTGGTTGGTTTAATGTTCATTCAGCAATAAAATCAAATTCACGCTAATTGCCGTGATCAACAGCAGTTATAAATTTTTATAAATTTTTGCGATTTTTTCATAATTCATGCACTTGTACTTTGCTTTTGATGTTGCATGTTTGTAGTATTTGTTTTATTTTTCTTCTTTATAAATTACTTAAGTGATTAGGTCATTATATTGGGTGGAATGGCTGCTCCCTCACGATATCATAATCGTGATAGCATCGGTCCTACCAGCGAAAAATCTCAGCCTCTGGGAAACACCCTATAACGGACTGGGACTGGTCGACTTCGCCGTGCCTAAAACATGTATGTCTGCAGCAATACGTTTCCGCATAAAAGGCAGCATCAGGCTCCAGATCAAAATACAAGAAACCTAATCGATCATTCTGTGATATATGGAAGGCACATTTCCAGTGTTTCGGACGTGCTTAAGATCCGAAGAACGAATTTCGACTCGGACCAATATCTTGGTGCAGGCAAGATACAGGGAAGGATTAACGTTGAATAGAAGTAATCACAACCAGAGCCCTGTAATAATAATTATTTCATGGTGGAGATTTGAAAAAGTCATCCAAATTTTCGTAAGAATTATAAAAGTCTTCTGATAATAATTATTTGTAAGAGTCATCGAGAACTATTATTTTGAGAATTATGTCCTTATTCATAAAAAATAGACTAGATTTAAAATGCTTTATAAATTTACGTTTTATAACCCTTTTTTAAAGCTGCATATTTTATTTTTTATGAATAAATTATATTATAAAAGTCTTTTCAGAATAATTACACAGTACAAAAAAATTTAATATTTCAAAAATTCCCTGGGGTTTCTTAACGGTTTCTAAAGCTTTTGGGTCTGCTGAATCCGAATCTGAAGTCAGAATTTTTGGGTCACCATAAGTTTTCTGTAGAGTACTTGGTTTATCCAGAAACTGGCATTTGTAGAAAAAAAATGTTTATTCTTTTTAAAATCATTGAACAAGTGTAACTTAAGATTTTTGGGGTCAAGGAATAATAATCTGATATTTATTTTTAGTTTTGACCACATACAGATGTCGTTGTAGTGCGAAAAATTGGTGTTTTAGTACATTTACTACTCATTTTATTTTTAGAAACAAATTTTTTTCAATATGCATCTATCTATCTATCTTCATACTAAAGAAAACTGTATACTCCAATTTGCCTATGTACATATGCAGCTTGCACAGGGCATCAATAGCCAATTTGGTTGATGACCAACTACTCACAACTGCCGAGGAGAGACAAGGAGGGAGTTCGAATCCTTGTCTCGGGAAGAAGTCTGATGATGTTGAAGTGATAATGAAACATATAAAGTTCCTTTTGCAAAAGTTTCCTTTTAGTTAAAGTGCCATTTAAATGTACTGTGCCTCTTCAAGGCACCATTATCTTTAAAGTAGTTTTATGAAATCGATCGGCAAAATAAAGCATCCTTTAAATTTTAAAAGATTCTTTAATTTTATTATGAAATCTTCCTTTATTCATAAAAACTAAGGTCTATTTGTAAAGCTTTTTAAATATATTTTATTTTGTATGAATCAGGCCATAAAAGTCTTCTGATAATAATTATGAGTGAGATACAAATTTTTAATTCTCGAAGGACGGGACTTCTCCAGGACCATTTCGTGATTAGTTCGGGAATTTTTCGGGACCAGTTCAGGTCCAGTTCGAGACCATTTTTTGGGACTAGTCTGGAACTGGTCCCGAGAAATTCCCGAACTAGGCGCGAACTGGTCCCGACCTAGTCCCGTCCTTCAAGGCTTAAAAAAATGTTATAGTATAAGTCTCAAAAAAAAGTCTTTGAAGATTTAAAAAAATTTATCTTGCTGATAATTGTAATGAGAAGATGTTTATAAGAAAACTCTCAAAATAAAAGTCTTTGAAGACTTGAAAATGTTTATCTCTGACAGGCTACTGTGTGATTGGTATTCACGCCGTAAGTGGAGGAATATTACCTGATCCATGCATCAGCGGAGCAATCCGGACAACGCCAAATGATGCTTTAAATGTCTTTTTGGATCTTTTGCAGCTAGTTCTAGTGGGTCAGCAGATGGCATCTCTTGCTGCACTTCGCTTAAGAGGGACAGGACAATGGGTATCGGGATTGCAGGGTCACTCCTGTGTTCTGGATAAATATAGCATTCTTCCATGACACACAGACCGTTGTGTCGAAACTCTGGTTCCGGATAGAAACTTCATCATGAAAATCCCAAGCAGGGAGGTTAGAAAACTACTATACCCCACCCGGTAGTATAGTCATTTTCACAGATGGTACAAAAATGAACGGTAGTGTGGGAGGGGGAGTCTTCTCCCGCAGCCTTGCCCTGAGCCGTTCATTTCGGCTGCCGGACCACTGTAGTGTCTTCCAGGCTGAGGTCTCAGCTATAATGGAGGCTATATATGAACTTCGTACTGATTTGAAAGGTAAAGAGGTTTTTATCTTAAGTGACAGCCGGGCAGCAATTAAAGCTGTGAGTTCCGTCACAATTAAATCAAAAATTGTGCTGGGCTGCCGCCGATCTCTGCAGGAGATCCCGGTCATAGGGATATAGAGGGTAACTGTATGGCGGATGAACTTGCAAGGGGGGTATGACCAATCTGATTCTTCCGGGAAGAGAATGCTTTGGTATGCCTTTCGCCACTTGCAAGCTGCTTTTAAGAGAATTTATCTATGCTCGCGCGAGCGAGAGATGGATGCAAACTACGACCTGTCGAATTTCTACGCAAACTTGGCCTAGATGGGATCGAAAAAGGAGGAGGAGACAGTTCTCCATCTTATTTGTAACTGCCCGGTATTATCGAGGAGCAGACTGCGCTTTCTGGGGTCGTCTTTCTTTAGTGACCTTGACAAATTGGTAGATTTGAACTCTAGATGCCTGACGAGCTTCGTCAAGGATTCAAAATGGTTCAGCAGGGGGGAGTAAAAACTCTTAACCGTGGTATCACAACGGGCCTTCGGTTATTGGCCTATGTGTGTCCCTGTGTAGCAGGGGCAGCCACATCTACACCTACCTACCCACCTGATCCCTTCTGTAGCAGCTGCCAAGAGAAAGATGAGGTGTAAACATCTCAACACTTTCTATTGCACTGCCCAGCTTTCTCTAGAAAAATACTTAAGTGGGTTTCGTAGAGAAAGTCTGATTAAAAATTCTCTATGCGTACTAATACATTAAGAACGGAGCTCTAGATCTACCGGAAAGTTTTAAGATCAATTTAAACTGAAAATATCTCTCAACGATTGCTGTGGGAAAAAGTCTAGGAATTTAGTACTGTAATTTCATCGCTGGAGGGGGTTACCTCGGCTTTAATCTGATACTTTTAAGGTAGTGCAATAATAATTTTTTTGGGACTGCAAATTATTCGAAGAAGGCTTGAGTCCATCAGCTATGCAAACCTTTGGAGTTTTCATTGTGCATTGAATGCATAAATATGTACATAAATAATTGGGTGAATGAAAATGCGATCAATCGCGCCGATAAGGGTCATAAAATAAATAACAAAACCAAAACAAAAGATCTAAAAAAATCAAATCAAAATCGTACCGCATTCGAGAATGCAAAAATAAACAATGATTAAAAAATTATAAATTAAAAACTGCTCACCAATAAACATAAGTATCAGGCTATAGCAAAAACTGTGTATGTACCATGTATAGCTGGTTACTAACACAAAAATAAAAATTAACGAACAAAAAAGAAACGCTTGATGGCATTTTGTAGCCAAAGCTTAACTATTGTAGCGGATAAATGCTAATGCGATCATAAGCACATACATAAATATGAAACGTTCACCATTTTGACATTACAAATTGGCAATGCAAACGTTTGAAAGAAAAAGAGTGAACGAATAACCAATGCATGGCGGCGAGTGAGAAATATAACAATTTATTGACAGCAGCAATGAAATAAATTATTCAACAAGAAAAACATAATACAGAAATGGGCAGGCGATTAAATATTTTTGTAGCAATACAAATCGCTGAACTATAGGTGGCTATCGGTAAAATTTAAATTTTAATCTATTGAATTGAATTTTTTCCCCCTCACACTCGCTCTCCCTCCCAGCTTCTCCGAAGTCAATATTTATGAGCGACTTATTAAAAAACTATTATACATGTTAAATGGTTAAATGCTTGTTGACAATTTGTTATTAACAAATCGAACACTAATCGATGCGCGCGGTGAGCAGGCGCAACCAATGAAACGGCTGCGTGAATAAAATATGAAGAAGAAGAAGAAGCTGGCGGCTTTGCAAATATCTTATTTTATATACATACATACATATGTAGGTATATATGTATATGTAAGTATATAAGTATATACTTAGAAGCGCAGAAGGTTAAAAAGAAAAAATTATTCCATTTTTTTGGAATTTACAATAAATTTGAATCAAATATCGTGTTGATGTTATTGAACTACTACTAAAATGGTAATCAAAAAAATGTAGGCAAAATGTTTTGTATAAATTGTAAATTTTGTTACGAATCAGCATTTTGTGTGAGAAAATCCGGCATAGAAATGGCAATATACCACAAAGTAAGCCAAAAATATAAATAATAAATATGTATGTAAATACAAATGCGAAAAATCTCAAACGAAAAAAAAAAAACAAATAAGCAACAAACGGCATACGCTGGCGACTCGCGATTTCTGATCTTGCCAGCCAGATAAGTTCGCTTATTTATTGCGCTCCCATT
>JAPVRG010292347.1:23959-46890 GCA_029783565.1 Rhagoletis cerasi
CAATTTTTACTCGAGTTATCGTGCGGACGGACGGACGGACGGACGGACGGACGGACAGACAGACATGGCTTAATCGATTTCTCTTTTCATTCTGAGCATTTTGGTATATATATGTCTATATCGTTCTCGATTCCTTTAGGCTGTTACAAACAACCGTTATGTGAACAAAGTTATAATACCCTTGTGCACACAGTGCGCTCGGGTATAAAAAATGTAGGCAAAATGTTTTGTATAAATTGTAAATTTTGTTACGAATCAGCATTTTGTGTGAGAAAATCCGGCATAGAAATGGCAATATACCACAAAGTAAGCCAAAAATATAAGTAATAAATATGTATGTAAATACAAATGCGAAAAATCACAAACGAAAAAAAAAACAAATAAGCAACAAACGGCATACGCTGGCGACTCGCGATTTCTGATCTTGCCAGCCAGATAAGTTCGCTTATTTATTGCGCTCCCATTTGGCTTCGCCGATAAGGCCAATAAAGTTAGAGAATCGCTTGAAGATTTGATTGGCAACAGCGATAGGCTAAATATGACCTTAACACTTTTATTTTTATTTAAATGCCAAGATATTAGAATTTACTTGTAGGTCTGCGCATATTGGGTCATTGGTTTGTTGGCAGTTATTGCTTCAGTGGCGCTCAAACTGCGAATGCATTGAAGAAATACAGATTTTTTCGGCAAAATATGGCTTGATCCTTTAAATTTCCAAAAAAGGAACACTCGTGTAGTATTTCATACAAATGTTAGTCCGTGCAGTAAAAGTTTATAGTTTTTAGAGGCATTTTTCAGTCTATATAGAATGCTCCTCACTATAATTCGAATTCCTAAAAACACGTCGTACGGCGCTTTGATCTGATGATAATGGGTTGACACCAAGTCCCACATCTGCACAGCTTGCAGCAGTTGGCATATATCTACACATCTGTAACGATAGCAGTCCGGCTGAGTCTATTTCAGACAGAGTTAGGCTGCTTTAACAAAGAGAATTTCCCTGTGAGATCGCAGAGATTGGCTTTGGTCACAACTTTGAAACTTCCCACAGAAAGGGCTTGGTCGTTTCAAGCAACGACGAGATTCCAATTCTTACAGATGAACCCAAAATAGACTTGGAAACGGTATCTTAAATAAACACTTCCAAATTTCTACATTGTATTTCAGGCTGAGGTCCAGGCAAAGTTGGTAGTTACCTATATTACAGAAAATTAGGCTGCGATCAAGGTTTTCAGGTCGGCAACAACTAACTCGATATGAGTTTAGGAATGACATGCCCAGATCGGAAACAAACTATCCTCTCTAGAAGTCCTGCTATCACAAGTTTTGGTGAAGGCCAGAGTAAATAATAGCAGCAGCTGGAATAATTTGCCTTTCTAGGACAAATTAAAATAATTTAGGTACATATGTAGCTAAGAAAATGTGCAGGGCAATTCTGGCAACTGTCTTTCAACTAAGCACAGTCTTTCGAAAGACAAAGGTCTTTCGTAAGACAATTGTTAATTCTGGCAACTGTCTTGAAATCTCTTTTCTGTTTTCCAAATTTTAAGATCTGCTAACGAGGAGGTCTTAGCGTTATTCTGTTTGTCTTTTAACAATAAGTTTTCTAAAAATTAAATTAAATTTATAAATATAGATACATTTTTCTTTCTAAAACAATAATAATAATTATATTTAAAAATTCCAAAAAAATCAAATAGAAACACAAAAAAATTAATTTTAAAATAAATTTTAAATGAAATTAAAAAAATATTTCCCTTTTTAAATAAAATCTAAAAATTATATGAAAATTAAATTAGAAAAGAAAAAAATTAAAAAAGAAGAATAATTAATAAAATAAGTTCCAAAAAATTAAATTAAATCAAAAAACAAAATATTTTTCTTTTTAAAACAAAAATTAAAAAGTAAAAAAAAATTAAATTTAAAAAATTTTAATATAAAAAAGAAAAAGTAATTAAAATAAGTTTCTAAAAATTAAATGAAATTAAAAAAATATTTTTTTTCTTAAAACAATAAAATCCAGAAGTTAAAAGAAAATAAATTAAAAAAAGAAAAGTCATATTAAAAAACAAAAAAAAAAAGAAATGATTTCCTAAAAATCAAATGAAATAAATAAAAATATTTTTCTTTTTGAAACAATAAAATCTAAATATTAAAAGAAAATTTAATTAGAAAAAGAAAAAAACTTAAATTAAAAAAAAATCCACTGCCCGAGCACTCGAACCTCGGATCTCTCGAATGGCACCACAGTGCTTTGCTCACTCGGCCATTGCAACTGTAGGAGCAGCGCGAGCAAAATGATATACAAGTGCTTTCTCTCAAAAGAGCTTTTCACCTTGAAAGTTGACAAGGGAGCATTTTTTTGTAGGATTTTCGTGCCAGATTAAACAAAATCTTCCAAACTAACTTGCTCACTGCCTTTCAATTGTCTTACAAACGACTTTCAACTAAGCCAGAATTGCCCTGTGAAGCTTTCACAATAATTACTCGGCTGAAATACATTTGCACTTTATGCTTTCGTCAGCTCGTCATTCCATCGTTTTCGGTAGTCGTAGCCCACGTGAACAAAACGTGACTAAGGGCCAATTTCACCAGCTCTATTTAACTTTAATCTCCAATTAAACATCGTTATCGACGTTACCGACTCCATAATATACGCATGGAGTCAGTAACGTCGATAACGATGTTTAATTGGAGATTGAAAGCAGAGCTGGTGCAATTGGCCCTAAGTCAGTCGTGACCAAAATATTTCTCACGAAAGCAGCTCTTTTGAGCTTTCGATAAACCTCGGTTATATTATTTTAAAGCTTGCTAGTAATAAATGCAGTGTCCTAATAAAATGAGCTTTTGCCTATAACGCTTTCTTCGATCGGTTCAAACCAGCAAATTAACTTTGATCTAGCGAATTTTCTCTTGCTTAGCCTTACTTAGTAGCAAAGCTTTTCTGAAAACAAATTTTACTGGTTAAAATTTTTCTTCAATAAAGTTTCAGGGGAGTTTGTTTAAATAACTTTTTACATTATTTCAACTTTTTCCTCCAAATTGTGTTATTATGCTTTCAAGTCTTTCAACAAAGTATAACTTAAGGAAAATAAATAGAAGCGCAATGCAAGCTATGTATACAAATTCTACCAACTGAAATAAAATGACACTAAATAAAATTAGCTTCCACTCGAAAATTCATACCTTTTTGCTTTGCAAATGCACTTTCAAACTATTTTCGCTCGTAATAAGCGTTCACCTGCATTTAAATGCACACAACAAAAGTAACAGAATTATAGAATTTCATATCAAATTAGCGTGAAATCAATTATCTGAGTGCACGCGAAATCGGGAAAATATAAGTAAGCTTTCACATGCACAAAAGCTCGCGGCACTACTCCATTGAACTGCAACACATGTACGCCAAATGAAAGTAAAATAATATTTTAGCAGAATGAGTAGTAAATCAGGAAACAAAGAAAAACTTCCCCTGGTTGATTGTGGCAACATGTCTTCGGGACTTAATTAAAATTACATTTCCCTCGCTTTTCCATGCGCACTCTCTTTTTTATTTTCGTATGAAACACGTGTGTTTTTTTGGACTTGGCAAAGTGAATAACTCAATTTGACGCTGTGATTTTCTCACAAAAAAGGTTGAAATAAAAATTACATAAAAAAACTATAAGTAGCAAAGTAAGCAAAATGACAGCGTGGGTGAATGGCAGTGGCAGAATAGCAGTGAAGGTGATTGTTGCAGCCAAAAAGAAAATAGCAACAGTTGCGCGCGCGAAAATTAAAAAACAAAAGTGGAGTGCTTGCAACAGGCTGCTGCTGCTTTTTTGCAATGTATTTAGTATGATGTGCGCATGCGTGTGTGTGTTGATATCGCCGGCGGTACTTTGGGCTGGCTTTGTGCTCTTCTATTGTCTTTACTTTTCATTCCATTTTCCAACTTATTTCCCAATTTGTTTTTTTTTTCTTTTTTGTTTTGTTATCATTGCTAATGAGTCTGAAAAGTGAGTGGGGCAAAAAGTTAGTTAGCGTAAGCGTTTAAAACAAATTTAATGAAAACAAAAGCCAACTGAACTCGAGCAACACTGAACGCTGAGCTGAAATTAAGATTTCACGAGTCGCCGCCGCAGGGCTGAGTGAAAAATTTTCACTTTCTCTTCGTAGAAAAACTGCACGAAAAAGTGCAAAATTAGAAACATTAAAATAAAAAATATAAAAGCAACTTAACAAAACAAGAAAGCTTGGCGGGTGGCATGCCACACAGCTATTGCGGTTAATAAAGCGGTTTTATTGCTTTAATGAATTTTAATTTTTTTTTTAATTTTTCTATTTTCTATTTCCATTACTTCACTCTTTGTCGGCGATAGCATTTGAAGTGTCTCTTTAATTGCCATTATAATAAACTAATTAGTACTTGCAAATGACAATGTACAGCTATTTATTGTTTTATTTTTAATTTACTTCGTAATTGGCTTTTAAATTAATTATTGTTTCTTTCAGATACCTAGCGGTCATTGTGTGAAGATATATTCTAAGTATGAAAAACCAACTTGTTGGCGTTGAAAATTAGCAAATGCGATCAATTACAATATTTCCTTGTAGTTTGGAGAAATGAGGGAGGTGAAAGAACATGGAAATAACTAATTTAAATGAGGTAATATAATCTTTACAAGCAGACACACTTTTAAGTGATTTTATTTGTAATTTATTGCACAATCAAGAATTCTATAGAAGTAATTATTTAACGGATTGGTTGCAAGAGCTAATAACCTTTGCTTCGGCAGGGTTATTGATCTCCAGTATTGCCTCACAATAAATTGAAAAAGTAGATTGCAACAGCCGGGAAAGTTTTTTGAGCAAGCAGCAAATGATCGGATGCTTTCACCCTTTTGAAAGCTTTCACGCTTTGAATCATAGTTGGTTGGAAAGAGCTTTTCGTCTGTGGGTTATATTAAACAGATTATTGTGCGAGTTAACTTATAGGACACCCTCTTCTAGTAGGTGCACCCGTGATCGACCTATTCGAAAAAATCGTATTTATGGTCAGATTTTCTTGAAATTTGGCACGTAGATAGCTTATTGCCTGGATTAACATATACAATTATATAAATAGGTAAGTGGTTTTAGTTAAGAACGATTTTCTTCCGCATTTTTTACCGACTAATTGTTTTACAGTTCGAAAGGTGTTTTAAGGCGTCGCAAAGTATAAGCGGGTACTGGCTAGTCAAAATAAAATTTTTCAACATTCGCACCCATTCTTTAGAATTGGTGGACGTAAATATTGGCCGCTTTTGAAGTTCTTTCATGGTTATAACATTTACCATTTCCGCCCACAAGAGCTGTGGGCGTGGCAGTGCATCGACTTTTACCATTTTTCACGTTTCTTAATTTCTAAGTGCAGAATAGAGCATATACGAAATTTAAGTGAATTTGTAATACGCGCGCCAGCAGCATCGTGCTTTTTATATACTATATGATAACGCCCCCATTCAGATATAGTACAGCTCTTAATGCGCTTCTCAACATCAGATTGAAGTAGTCCTCAGAGAATGAGTTGCATTGCCTGAGACCTCAAACGGTGTGAAGAAATCCTTCTCAATTCGAACGGAGCTGAAAGTTGCGCTCAACGTATCTCTTCATAAGCTTATTAAATTTTGCAGCAATCCCAAATTTAGACCTGTACCAAAAGCGGTTTTTAAATCGAAAAAAGTGTGCGTAAATTTGATTATTTAGTATATTTTCCAGAATTTCGCGAAGACACACCGATAATGTCTTGACAATTGGTCGATGAATGGCTTAAGACTATAAGACAGTGTCTTGGAAAGATCTTAGAAGCGAAAGATCTTAAGGCTTATCAGATGATAATTGGCGCATATAGCGCCTCACTTCTTATGGATTGCTAAAGTACACTAGGAGCTTGTACCCGACCGGCCCTTTGCTGGCAGTATTGTATTGGAGATTTGATTATTTCTAAGCCTTAACATTGCTGTTCTCACCTCTTCTTGATTGAGTTGGTAAACGTAAGCTTCGTTCTTATACATTATTTTTGGCTATTCTCTATCAAACACTTCAGCTGCATCGCCAATCAACAGTATATATAAGTGTTCCCTCCATGTCTGCAGAGTACTCTGGACGTAAGTATGTAACCAGATTTTCATCTTCATCTCTGCAGGAACCAGCTCCGGTCCTGAAACCATTGAATTGCAGCGTTCTTTTCTGACAGTTTTGCGGTCGAATTTCTGCATGCCAGCTGTTTTTTACACATGTCTTTCTGCTGCTCGTCGGACTGAGACGCAACGGAACCTTGGCTGCAACAAAAGTGGTAATCCGAGGTGGAATGTGCGCCGAGAAGGCTCCAAGCGTATCTTCCATTTATCGCAATGTGATCAATTTGATTCTTGGTCCTTTTATCATAAGGCTTTATGTATGTATGTTTCGATGGTGGTGTCTGATTCTCGTACTACCAACTATCTCGTTCCCTTTAAGGCTGCGTTTCCGTCAATAAGATCAAACATGCCTTCTTCACCCAAACTACCATTGAAGTTGCCAAGCGCTATTTAAACATCTTAATGCGGGGACAGTGCTCATACTTTTTCCTCAGATGCTCGTATAATTATTTTTTGATCTCACTATATATCTCCTTCGTCGGAGTATACGCACTAATTAGGCACTTATGTAATTTATTCAAATGCTAATTGTGGCAATTCACTTACTAATGGGAGTGAGCCCGGAGACGCAGTGTCGCAGGCACCGCCGAACTATAAATGCCACACCAAATTTTTGCGCCGTCTCATGTCTGATGCACTCGCTCATTGCATACCTTTTGCAGCCGTGTTCCATCCATTGCATTTCCTGGATTGCGGTATTTCTAACCTCGTATTTTTCGACGACAGCCAGCAGTTGTCTAGAGATACTTTCCCTATAGACGGTTCGGGCCCAGATGCGTTTTATTTGAAGACTTGTGTCGAGAAAAAATTTTGGGTGTAAGCATTTTTTTCGACACCCTGGAAAAACAGTTAAATCGGATTTTTTCTTTTTGGTTTTTTTTTTTGGTGACCGATTTTTGTACATGATGCACCGTTGTTAAGGTATTAAGAATGCCTACAGCTGTGGATATGGAACTATATAACTCAAAAACTTTTCAAGTGTATTTTTAAGCTGCTTACTATTGATTACAGGCACGTTTTCAGAAAAAAGCTATAACTTTTTAGTTGGGAGAGGTATATGGGCTTTTTAATACCTTTTCAACAGTATATCATTCATAGAAATCGGACATCAAATAAAGAAGTTATAGGGAAAACTCCGATTTAGCTGCTTTTACAGGGCGCCGAAAGAATGTTTGCACCCAACATTTTTTTACGACATAAGTGTTCAAATAAAACTGACATGCACTAAACTTTTTTTTGTGATACCCCTTAATACCCCCTAATGTACATTTACAGGGTGTCCCAGAAGTAACCTGCCAAATTTGAGGAGAAGGTAGGTGGGGGGATGAGCTCCCCATAAGCAAAAATTTTTCAGGTAAAAGTTCCGTTTTTGAAATTTTTTAATTATTTTTTTATTAGTTTTTTTAATTTAAAAAAATCGAGCCCTTTTTATATATTTTCTTTAACTGCATGTACAAATTTTTTTTGTATTTTTTTTAGTTTATATGAAAAGGTCCGATTTTTTTAAATTAAAAAAAAATTAAAAATTTCAAAAACAGTGACACTTTTACCTGAAAAATGTTTGCCTATCAGGGAGCTAACCCCCCACCTACCTTATCCTTAAGCTTGGCAGGTAACTTCTGGGACAGCCTGTATATGGCTTTTGGTTTATAAAGCCTTACTTGCAATTAGCGCTACTGTGCTTCGAAGAAGTTCCTTTCCTATTCGGGTAGTTTTTTTAATTTGCTTCTCATCATGACATGCTTTTTCAATACTTTGTTTTCGTTCTATGATATTTTATTTAAGTTTATTTAACTGCTGCATGAAAACTTACAACGAATTTTTAATTGACCGATGTACATACTTATGTATGTACGTATGCACAAATTTATGTTTGTTGCTCAGCAGCTTCTGCGATTATTGCCTCTAATTTTGTCAATCTGTGCGCTGTTGTTTATTGCTGTATTTTTATTGCAGCATTTGCTGCTGCTGCTGCTGTGATTTCACATCCACTTGACCGCATAGAAATTAGATACCTCGACGCTTTAGTAACGACTGCCAGCAAAAGTTTTTGCCACTTTAATTACAGGTTTTTGGCCGTGAAAATAAAAACAAAAAAAGTACTCTTAGCGACTAATCTCAGAGGCAGGGTTTAACTGGAATACTGTGGCACCGTTTTTTTTTACCAAACTTTACTTCGTGTGAAATGCAGGCAAACACAGCCCTGTGACAAAACGTCCACTGAATACGAGCGTATTGCAAAGAGAGGGCGATTGAGAAAAATAGCAACTAAACCAAAATATGTATCTATGCGTTTGTAGTTAACGCGAAAACACAAGCGTACTTAAACACTTATTTAACTTTAGCACTTGTATAAAATTTTATTTAGATATAAATTTGTTATTTTTCCCTCTTCTGCTTCTTTTTCCGCTGTTCAAACACAAATGTTTGGCACTTTTTTCACCTGCGTCTTGCTTTTGGGCCATTTGTGTTTACTTAACGAGCGCAATAAATTGCAATTTGCTTACCTACTTCATTTAACCCATTTTAGAGGGCCATAAATATCTCCATTGCCACAACATACGATTTTCCATTTTTTCACTAGTTTTTCTGGTCAGTTTTTGTTTTTCTTGTGCTAGAATTTTAGCATTTGATTTTGTTTTGTGTGTGTGTTTTTTTTTTGTTCCGCGCGCCAACGTCTGCTCGCGTAGATCTCCAGCCGCTGTACGCTGTTTCTTGTCTCTGCGATGGCATTTAACAATGTCTTTTTGTGGAAGTGATTTTATTACAAGGTTGTGAGTTTAGTACGCATCAAGTGTGGTGATAATGCTCGAGGGGAAGAAGACCGATAAAAAAAAAGAAATTAATTGTTTTGCCGATTTGTTAGTTTCCGCTTCTTTTTTAATCTTTTTTTTGTACTGTAAGTTCTAAAAATGTCAATACTTCTTGGTACTCACGGTAATGTTTGAAATTCTCATCTGGTTCATTAAATACTTTAGAGGAGCCCTAGTAGACCTACAGGTAACGCCGGTTTTAAGAGAAGCCTTCTCATGACATAAATACACTCGGAGGCTTGGCGTGTAGTAGGCACCTCTTACCACTCGGCTAGAGCGGCGGCAATAAATAGACAAGCTATTTCGCATTGCCTTACAAAAAAGTTGGAGCCTTTGAAATTACACATTCTCGCTGGCCAGTTGACACTTAGTTTGGGAAAAATCTCTTTTAATAATAGCATATTTTTCAAGTTGAAACCGCATACAGTCCAAATCATAATCATCAATAGCAGACCAAAAATTTTGTTATCATACAGGCATAACGCTCCGGATTGACGATGACAAAGACCCTATTCTCCAGACATTACTTTCACAGATCTGATTAATAGAAGATGTGTCAGACATGAACTTTTGAACTTTGAGAAAAAAATTTTTTTTCCAAACTCTAAATTAAAAATTAATTTATACAGAATTAAAATTGTTTAACATAACTTTATTTAGGATTGCCAAACAATTTTTTTTAAAGTTCAAAATGCATATCTTTAAAAAGAACACATTTTTAAAAATTTCAGGATCTTTTAAGATCAGTTATAAGTATTGCATAAAAAAAAATTGAGCCTAACATTTTTATAAGTTTTTGCTTTTACGATTTTCTTAATTTAAAAATTCTGTAAATTTTTTATTTTTCGAATTTTTTTGTTTTATATATTTTTTATAGTCTCAAATATATATCAGTTTAAAAGATATTCAAAAAATACACTTGCAAAATCCCGGATATTGTGAAATTTAGGATTTATATAACTTTCGAAAGAACAATTTTTAATTTCTTATTTGTCCGAACTTAATTATTTCTGTCCAAAATTCATCCATATCAAAAAATTGTCGGTTTCAACCATTGGTCGATTTGACATGGATTGACGCAGTGTTAATTGTTGTTAATTGTTGGTGTACAGCTTGTCGATCAAATTTTTATGGCAGTAAATTCATGACATAGCTTCCTTAAGATTTTCCTGGAAAATTTATTTGGAATTAACTTCGATGGCAGATTTATTGATTTGGCGTGGAAATTAAATCTGAAATAATTTCCACGGGCCCTTGGAAGTTATATCCCTGAAAGTCGTGACAGTAATCATTTGCAACGGAATTTAGTCTTATGTTACAAAACCATCCAACTTGTGAAGATGTTCTAGTTTGTTGTTCGCTTATCTCTTAACAATGAACCCGCCCATCATCTTGAGTATACGAGTCGCAAAGACCATGAATGAAGCTAAACGCTGACCAGTTGAGCTAATCAATCTATCGTTGCCTAGACGGCTCAACTAATGATAGGCCTTGGAAACATCTTGTTTTGACGGGTATGACGAGTGTTAGCTGAGTGGGTTTAGGAAGGATTTAGGAAGCCTGTTTCAGTATCTAGATGTCGATGTCGATGGATGCCGATTCTTTTGACAACTTCATTGCTGTGGGAAATACTCGAAATTCCGCTTTACCCCAAAGCAAAATGGCTGTATTTCAATTGAATGGAATTTTTGATACAACGCTTCTGCGTCAACGCGAGATTATCACTGTCGATATCTCTTTCTTTTACTTCACTTAACCCTAGAATACTAAGGTTCGCCTGTAAGGCGCAACGAATTCGGGTTTTCCGAGATATTTAACAAACGCTTTTAAGGATCAAAGCGAGCTTTCATGCCAACTCAGATAAGCGTTGTATGAGCTCGTGGGACGTCACACATCGCATAATGCCCTTAGGCGACTGAGTTACGGGCGTTTTTGTCAAAAAAAGTTTATATTTTTATAAACAAGTCATTACAGTAAAATAATATATTTTTTTATTTGAAAGTAGGTCAACTGTATTTGAGATTAAGACCGATTTTTTCAATTAATTTGTAGTGAAATTTTTTTTTTCTTTTTTTAATTATCGCTTAAAAACGATGAAAATGTGTTCCCTTTTAATTGAAATTTTGTTTTGTAAATGTTAAATTTATGAATATATTATTTCTATTTCTCTACTTTTAAGACTTCTGAGATAAGTTCAAGCCCTTTTATTTGAATAAATTGAAGGTATAAAAAGAAAAATCTAGTGAATTTAGTAAATGACAAAAAAATTATCTTAGTATTCTAGGGTTAATTTACCCTCAACGTGATTTTTCAAGAACAAATATTAAAAAAATTTTATATACAAAGTAAAATAATACACCGGATGTTAGATTAATTGGCAACTTCAGTTTTTTTTTTTAATTGCTCACAATTAACACGGATATGCTCCATTCACAATTGATATGACTTTCTAAATTCCACTTACATTCCTCATGTTTATTACTTAATTCTAAATTATTTTTCCATACATTTGCTTATGAGTTCAACAGATTTATGATCCTTTCAAAATACATTTACACACCTTTCGAAAATATTTCTGTGTGTACCGGTAGATACTTATGCATAACAAAAAATGTGTTGTTCAGAATACGATATTTGACTAGCAAGCAGAAAAATCATTGAACATGCCACAAGTATGCACATATCTGGATACACATACAAAAGCTCATATGTTCCTATATATCCATATGTACATATCTAGCAGCTACTAGGCGCTTGCACTGCACAATAATGACTTTATATCTATCTGTGCATACAAGCCACTTAAATTCAGTTCACGAATGACTTAATTTGGCAACAGCAATTTGACAGCCCCGTTGCGCTTAAATTTTTGCCGAAAATTTGGGTGGCAAATAACCTGAAGCGGTCAGCGAGCTACGTAGCTGGTCAAATCAACAGTAAATCAATGCAACATTGTATGGAAGTAGGTGCTTACTTTGTTCATAAACCTCATTACGTATGCGCACATATGCATGTATGTTGTATACATGCGCACATACATATGAACATACTCGTATCTAAGAATTTATTTGGTACAAATGCACGCTTTAAGCATTGCCGCCAGCCACAAATTTAGGGCAAGTTACTTTGTACATATATGCATATGTGTGTACGTGATATCATACATATTTACAAGCATCCATCCACTTTTAACCTTATGTCACCATTTCCTGAACTAGCCATCTAAAAAATCAAAATGCAATTTTTCGCGATTATTTTGCCTTAAAGACATGTAAAATTAAAAAAAAATTAGAATAAATTGTCCGCGCAAAAAAGATTTTCATTGATACTTCGCACACTTCTGCTTTTTATTGGCCAAGTGATTCTAGTCGAGTCCATATTCATGTCCTGTAGGAATATGATACGATTTAAAAATTTCTGAGCGATGTATATAAAAATTATAACTCATATTTACATTTTTAATTTTTATCCATCGCTCAGAACGTATAATCATATATCGAGTTATACTTTTGTAATCAAAAATAAAACTCATTTCTCGAGTGGTTTTTTTTCTCTCTGAAAAAATGATTATTTTGTAAGATTTATTTTTTTGATTAGTAAAGGTCATTATTTTTTGAGTTTTATTTTTTTCAACAAAAATAATGATTATTTTTTGAGTCTTATTTTTTTGAAAATAAAACTCATTTCTTGAACGTTATTTTACCTCTCAGAAATAAAAATAAATTTTTGAGTTTAATTTTTTTTCTGGCCTTTAGTAGTAAATATTTTTTGCTATGCACTCGGCAACATACGCACTCAAAAATTACAACAAATTTATGTGCTAATGTGTGTACATATGTATATATTAAGAAAAAATAAGGTTGATAAATTTGGTGTAATTTTTGAGTGCACATGTTGGCGAGTGCATAGCAAAAAATACGATCTGCCGAAAAAAAAACTCAAATATGTATTAATTTTTATTTCCGAGAGATAAAATAACGCTCAGGAAATGAGTTTCATATTTGATCAAAAAAGTAAAACTCAAAAAATGATCATTATTTTTGATGAAAGAAAATAAAACTCAAAAAATAATCTTTATTTCACTCAAAAGATGAGTTTTATTTTTGATCAAAAAAATATAAATCGACACATAATTTTTATTTCTGAGCGATACAATAAAACCCAGAAATGTATTATTTTATTGATTTTAAATTTTAAAATCTTGAAATAATTATTTAATATCAATTATTTTCACAGGACTCATAATGATTACGGTCCCTGGTTGCAACTCATTTGAAAATCACATTTTTGTATTACTAGCCAATGCCCGCTTGCTTTGCGGCGCCTAAAAGCACTTTTCGAATTGTAAAACAATCATTAAATTCAGTTAAGAAGCACTTGTCTATTTATAAATTAAAATAACTCAACCTCGGTACCACCCAAGGCACATTGAATGGGTAGCAGCAGCAGGGTTGCAATTTTGATTTTTTTTCGTTCGAAGTGTCAAATTTTGCTAAAATTTTTTGACTTTTTAGAGTGAAAAATCAAGAACAAAATACACGCAGCAAAACGGACATTCGATCGAATAGATCGGTCTCTGGTCCACTTACCGGAATAAGGGTATCCTATATGCTAATCCAGGCAATAAGCTTTCTACGTGCCAAATTTCATGATTGAGTGACAAACATTAGTACATCCAAACATTAAAATATACAAAGCTTTACATTTATAATATTACAGACTTTTCTGTCCTCCCCCCCTCAGTTGTTGAAGCCACCTTTTAAAGGGAACAACACCACTTTCACGCCAGCAGTCAAAACGAATAGCTTCTAACTGTGTATTAATACAAATTGATTCCCATCGGTGAACATTTCCACAAGTTCGGCAATAATTTCTGAATTTAAATATTTTTGGGTATCTAGGGGTTGCTTGAGTGAGTTGCAAAATTTTTTTCATGTACAAGATTGAAAAAATCGAACCACTCACATAAATATACATGTATACATATTTCATAGAATTTCCGAATGCATACAAATGTAGCTTAAAAAAATAATTGACGCCGGAAAAACAAATCAATTGTAGGACGAGCATGTGGAACTCAAAAAAAAAAAAATACAAGCAACAACTTATCTAACAAGTCACTCAATATATAAGAGTATATCCGTGAAATAACCGACAACCGACAATCAAGTGCAACTACGTCAAATCTGCTGTCTTAAGTGGATAGAGTATATAGTGTGCCAGTCGCGCTGACTGGCTGACGTTCTGACTGCCACACTGACGATTCCGACAGCTACAATGCGCACACCTGCTTCACTTCCAATTTGGCAAACTACATAAAAATAGTTCAGCTGGACAGACTGCGCAGGCGCGCATAGTCATATTTTGCTCCCATTCTTTAAATAACAAAATCATTCGTTGATTTCAGTGTCGAGACCTCGTCAGTATAGTTTTCGAATTGAAGCTGTGTACCGGTGCCGTTACCGGCTAAGCCTTCACTTCACTCAATAGCCATTGCAATCAGTTGTTATACTTTTTTTAGTTTTTTTACGAGCATTCTTTTCTACATACATACACACGAACATAAGTACAACTATTTTGCGCAGTTTCTAAGCCGCCCTCTATCGCAAACGAAATAGCTTTATTCAGCACTTGGCGCTTGCTGCACTTTTGACCACTTAATTTAAGGCTGACAGTTATCGGTATGAAATTCTGAAAGCTCACAGCGGCGATACGAGTAATTTAGTATTTTTTTTGTGTAGTAAAAATAAAACAGCTCTACTCGCGCAAACAAGGTAGGAATATGCAGCAAAATATTAAAGCATATATTTTTCCTGGCTTTTTTAGCAGAAATATGCAATCGTTTCCAATTGCTGTTGTCAGCTGCCAACAACAGCAATGCAGTTGTTATGCCGTGATTGTTAGTCAAATTTTATTTTACTTCCTTTTGTTGCTTTTGCGTACGTACGTATGTATATTGGGCATTTAGGTACACGCCCATCAGTAAATTTCGGCTACGAAAATAAAAAAAATTTATTTTTTCGGCTGTAGACAATTTGCATTTTTTTTTCACCCGCAATTTTCTTCCGAAGTGTGCCAGTAGCTGCTAATCGATTTTTCATTGCATATTATGGGTGTGTTTATGTAAAAAATATGTGTTTGAAAACCAATACACCCACTTCATTTATATACCTGTACGCGTACGCACGTATGTAAGCTTAATTGGCAGTTCGTTAGCCGGTAATTGATTTGGGTGCAATTTTCAAGAAGCTTGTAAATTTTATAACAAAAAAGTATGTTTTTACAATTATTGAATATGTATGTGTTTTGAATATAACAGTTTGTGCCACATAATTTAATTCGCATGCTTCAAATTATGAGCTGTGTAACCACTATAAAATTTTGGTGAACCGCGTGCCACATTCGTCAATTCTCTGCTTGTTAATTTGGACTTGTGGCTGCCTTGAGCATCATCAAAGAGTGGTCCACTAGTAGTTAGAGGTATTCTCCACCTCTCCTTCGTGATAATTCGTAATTCGTTTTTTTCGTAACATATTTATAAGGTACAAAATTATTTACTCGATAATATTCGATATCTATTCACAAATTTCGATCGCTATGTTCAACATACATAAGAAATCCCTCTTTAAACATTTCAACGAACTTTTGTTTCTTTAACTCGATATATTCTGATATCTCGATAAGTCTCGATAAATATCGATAACTCGGCAAATTTTTAGAAATTATAAATTTAGATTACTATACATTCCAGTAAGTTAGGAAATTTCGGTAATTCGATACATATCGATAACTCTGTGAATTTCAAAAACGTCAACTTACGACAAAATCGATTAAATTCGATAAATCGACAAATTCCGATAACTATCTATATATTAAGATAAATTTTCGTTTGCAGGACTTAATAAATTTTGGTACCTCTATAATTTACATATCTCTATATATATCGATAACTCGATAAACTTTGGACAGCTCTATTAATTTCAACAAACCGATTAATTTTGTTAGCTCTGAGAATCTTGGTATCAATCGTTAAATTTCGATAACCTGATACATTCAGGTAACTCGATACAGTCGATAAAGTCGATGGATAGTAATAACTCGATACACTTGTATAACCCTAGAAATTTTAATAACTCGATATACCTTATATAGATTCCAAAAACTTTGAGTTGATAAACTGACAAAGTTCGTCAAAACAATAAATATCGATAACTCGATTTGAAAGAACTCGATATATTACGATAACTCAATTAATTCGATGACTCGATAAATATTGATAATTTCGATAACGTGATAAATTTTTATAACTCGCTGACTATCGATAAATTTCGAAAATTGAGTTTATGTAATAATAATAATAATAGATTGGCGCTTACACATATGTTAGTGCTTGGCCGAGCTTCTCCTCCAATTTGTGGCGTGCGCCTTGAAGTTGTCACACAAAAGGGAGGGACCTACAGTTTTACGCCGACTCCGAACGGCGATTGTATTTTTATGAGAAGCTTTTTCATGGCAGAAGTACCCTCGGAGGGTTGCCATTGCCTGCCGAGTGGCAACCGCTGTTAAGAAAAAACCTTTTTTCTACATTTTTTTACGATGTTGCTTTGGCCAGGGCTTAAACCTAGGCCTGCGGAGTGGAAGCGCGCACTGCTTACCACTACACCACAGCGTTTATGTGTCTCAATAAATTTCGATAACTTTCAACAAATTTCGACAAAAGAATAAATACCGATTACTCGACGAGTTAAAAGAACTCGATATATTACGAAAACACGATAAATTTCGATAACTCAATAAATATTGATACATTTTCATAACCCTATAAATATCGGTACATTTCGAACACTAAGTTTCTGTGTTTCGATATATTTCGATAACTCAATAAACATTAATTAATTTGTATAACTCGATACATTTCGATAACTATAAACTTTTATGACTCGAAAGTATCATTTAAACCACGAAGTAAATAAAGTGCGAAAACAACTCAAACTGAACAGCTTGCAACAACAACTACACACAAATAGGGAAATTTTTAAACGGCGATTTTGGCCGTAATTTTCAATCTATTTTCAAACCATAAAACTCTCCTCATCTACAAAAAAATTTACTTAAAATGGTGTTGTGTGATTTCGTAATCGGTGCAGTAGAAGCGCCAAACGAACGACCACAAAATTTATGTTAGCGTAATAATATGTAAGTAAATGTTCCTAAGAGCGCTTTGGAATAATCTGGTCTTTATAGATAATCCCAGTAGCGATTCTTGTGAGCTTCTTCCCATTGTTTGGCAAGGGTAGTCTCCTAGCCTCAGAAGGCAAAATAGCAATGTGCCCCGGAATCCGGAGAACCCAAACTCGATTGGTCAGACCAAGAGTGTTCAGCTTATTGAAGCACTGCATCACCATGTTACCTGATGAGATCTGATGGCCCTAAGATCGCAATGTACTGATTTCGGTATTTTGCTTGGTATTGATGTCCGCACGTCTTTCTATGGCGTATGTTTCAGCCTGGAAAATGAACATATGTTTTCCAATCGGTTTCGAGTATCTCAACCTCGGTCAAAATACACCCTCTTCAGGCAATGAGCCATCATTTCCTTTTGGGTTTTCGATATGTCTTATATATACCTGCCCAATTTTTTTATTGCAATTTCATTTGTCAGAATATTGATCTTCCTACGACTAAGAAACTCTGCTGTTCCACTGATGGTACCAGTAATTCTTAATAGAGCCCTCTTCGCCTGAGTCTTGCTATGAATATTAAGAGTGATTGGATCAAGAAGAACATCTAGGATACGGTTGCACAACTTTTCATGGCTCTAGTTATGCATTTGCTTGCCAGCCTTCGTATCTTCGTGAGCACCCAGATTGCACCAAATTGTGTATACCGCATGCCTAACGCTCGTATCTATACTTTTTTTTGGCAGTATTATACTTCTTTTTGGATTCCAAAAATGGATACTGCTGGAAAATATATCTTTTTTGCTACCCAAATTTTTTAACTCACAAAAGTAATAAAAATTGATCATTCGTTGATACAAACCGTTGTAAGCTAACAGGGAGTCGTTGGTGGAAACACGCTCTAAAAATGCATTTACATATGTGAACAAAATAGGGAACGACATTTTGAGCAGTTTTGACTAATTTTCTTTTGTTTGTTTAATGTTTATTAATTTTTTATTAAAGTCTAGTTCATTATATGGTACTTAAACACCATATAAGTCCACGTTTAAGACTTGTTAGAAAAACTCAACAAATTTTCACAACAACAACAAACGTTATGTACGCAGTTTTGTAGCCCATAAAATTTAGATAATAAAATGGAAGTTTCGAGAGGCTAAATATTTGCGTTGATTTTAGATAGTTTTTTTTGGCGAAGGTGTTATTAGTTTCTTTCAACAAAAAAAATCGAACATAGCAACTATTGTGTATAGAAAAAAATTCGTGATACCGTCAGCAAAAAGAATTTTGAGAATCAACGGTATCTTGTGGACACTTCAAACCAGAAATATTTCATCGTGCAACTTTTTTGAATTTTTCTAATTTTTGTATAAAGTTAGAAATTTGTATTGGCTTTTGTTAGACCGTATCATTTTGTCGCGGGGTGTACAATAGGTACACATAGCACCAGGAGTACCTTTACTTTATTAGAAAACTATTTAAAAAAAATTATTACACGTACTGTAAAAAATGATTACTTTTTTAAGTGGAGATACTGCGAAACGGAATTTTTTCGCAGAAATATACAGTTCTTTGTCCGAAAGGAGATACGAGTGTATGCCGTATACGTTTACTGCACCATACAGCGGATCTCACGATAATAAGCGGATATATCCCGCGGCCGCTGTGGCTGAGTGGTTAGATGTGTGTACTACCACTCCAGAGGACCTGGATTCGATTCCTGAAATCAGAAAAAGTTTTAGTTTTTCTAACAGCGGTCACCCCTCGGCAGGCAGTGGCCAACCTCCGGGTGTACTTATGACTTGAAAAGGATTTTCATAAAACCACTTGCCGTTCGGAGGCGGCATAAAATAGAAGGTCCTCCCATTTGTGTCATAACATCCGGACGCCCACTGCAATTTGGAGCAGAAGCTCGGCCAAACACTTAGCAAAAGTATAAGCGCCAAAGTATTACTATTATTATTACTTTATGCGAATTTCTATCATACTGTTCTATGTACATTAGGGTGGTTCTTAAATGGATGAAGCACATGTGTTCATCAGATGTCCTAAACCTCAACCCCTACATCGATGCTTATATAGTCAAAGATATCACACATAAATTTTGGTCCCGATCGGAGACTATTTAGGCGTGTCGCACAGGAGTCAAAATTCAGGTTCCTCTATAGAGACTCAAAAAATTAAAATTAATTTTTTTTTCATCTAATACCCAAAATCGATACTACTGTATGTTGAGGCTCCATAGTGGGATCTGAGCTTTGACCCCTGTGCGACACGCCTTAACCGACTCCAATCGGAACCAAAATTTATATGTGATATCTGCGCCTACAGTAGTATCAATTTTTTGGTATTAGATGAAAAAAAAAGGTATTTAAATTTTTTGAGTCTACATAGTGGAATCTGAACTTTGACCCCTGTGCGACACGCCTTAACCGTCTCCAATCGGGACTAAAACTTATATGTGATATCATTGATCGTGGTATTACCGATTTAGGGGGTGAGACTTAAAATTTCATTTTTAAGGACCACCCTAATGTACATACCAATGTTCATATTGAGCTTAACAATTGAATATACGGGCAAGTTTTACCCACGTGAAGCTTATTGCAGTATCCACCATAGTTTCTTGTGGGACCAATCTTCCAATTGTTCATATCGCCACTTTTATTGACATATCCGTTAGCAAAAGGGAGTCTTGGCAATTTTTTCCCATATTTTTGAGTTTTCCCTCTTTGCAATGATTGAGGTTCAATTGTAATATCCTCATGAATTCATTCTCTTTTGTCGTTGTGTGCTCCTCTGCACAATGCACATTTTGCTAAATTCTTATATTACAAAGGCTTATCTCCGCTTTTCCCGCATTTACTGCAGACTGCTTACTCATATATGGTTTGATGTACTTTTGTGCTAGGTATGTGGCCGAAGCTCCAGTATTTCGACTATGGATGTAACTTCTTGGTTTTTCTAATTAAAAATTTGCTTTTGTTCCTTGTGTAGACATATTATTTATAAATCGAGAACTAAATTATTTATTCAGATATGTAGGGAATTTCATTTCATTTGCAAATTTAATGCGAATAACCGCCTTTGGTATTTATTGGGGTCATTAAACAGAGAATACGTACCTATGTACATATGTATATGATAAGTACATATACCGTTATGCACATGCTTTAATGCATGTACAAAATCTCGCGACAAATTAAAGCAATCAGCATAAATCTTAATTGTTGCAAAATGCATAAATATAAATCATCATCAGCAGCGAAAGCGAAAGCAAAAGCGAAGGCGAACGCTAAGCGACTCTTGTTGAAGCAACAGCAACAGATGCAACAGTTCAAGTGGCAAATGATAAAATAAGAACAAACAAAAAATGGAACAAATAACAGCACAACAAATAATAAGCAAGAAGTAAAAGTGCTTTGAACAACTGAAACTTCCATTGAAGGCACGCAAAAAAAAAATCATAAATTGAGATATTAAATGGAATCACCGCTGGTGGAAGTCAAAAATGTGCAAAGAAAAGCAATAAACTAAAATAAGTATGAGTACGCCACAAACAGTTCATGCCACACATGGCCACTTTCAATTGAAATATTGAAATTTTGCGAGCTTCCACTCACTACTCGCGCACTACTGCCAAAAAACCAGCTAGGTGGCGTCGACGCGCAAAGACTGCTATAGTTTTTGTTCTTTCGAAAAGTTGTTTCCATACGCAACGCAACTTTCCTTTCATAAGATTGCCCACGCAGTCAATGCGAACATTACGCTTAACGCTTACAGCACTGCTCTTCAATTGACTACATATGTAGCATCCGTTTGAAAAGCACTTTTGCTTGGAACACCCTCCCTCAGAATGCTTTTTAAGTTTGTTTAAAATATAAAGTTCTGCCAGATTTTCAGCTTATCTGCCACAAGTGGTTTCCTTCTTGCTTTTAGCTCTCCATTGTTTTTGTTTTTACTTGAGTTAGTTATTTTCTGTTGCTTTTGCTTTGATCTGGCTCACCGCAAAGCATTTACTCGTGCCATAGGTCCTCGCCGTCGTTCGTTGTCATCGCTGTTGTTAGTTGCTACAAAATTGGTCTGCTGCCAATAAATGAAATTTGCTTCTAAACAAACAGCAAATGTATTAGCTGGAAATTCATTTTTGACCATATGTGAGCCATAAAAGAGGTATGTGTACATATTTATACGCACGCACACTTATATTCAAACATTCATACATATACATATGTACCCAGTTGGCATTTGCAAAAGAGCTTTCGAAAAGGGCCTTCTCATAGGCCTTCTCATAGAAGGCTTGTGACAGGGTGATGTAGTCTTGCAATTCAATAAAAAAAAATATTAATAAACACCACCCTGCAAATGCCCCAATCGCTTGGTCTGGCCTTGATTCAAACTGAACATTTGAACCGTGGCTGTAGCTCAGTGCGCCGAGATGTTTGCCACTATTTGTTAGCTTTCAGGAGGGTCGGGGCTCGAATTCCGTCAGAGGCAACATGGTTATTAAATGATAAAATTTTTTTTTTGTGTTTCCGAAATATGAAAAAGCATCTGTAAAGTACAGAATGCAATCGCACGCCAATGAAAAAAATTGGACTATATAACAGCACAGCCTTCCTTATGGAAGGCCACATGGAAACCCTTCCCAGAGCAAGGAAAATGTAAGGCCTTGACAAGTGGGACATCTCATACAAAAAAGAATAAGAAGCAGAAGGGGTTTTGTCTGCCAATGGAAGGACTAGAAGTGTGCGTGTGTTATATATTAGAATGACTCACAAAAAAAAAACCTGTTGCTTCCCCAAGCAAACTACTTACAAATTTTCATCAATTTCAATTTCAGTTTTTACTTATTTGGCATCCGTTTGTATCTGGGCCGAGAACAGAAATTGTTTTTCACCTTTGCGAAGTTACACCAGCTTCTCATGCCAAGCGTAGACAGGTTCATCAGCACTTGATCCCCCTTGTGTTGTTGCTTTCGTTGTCGAAGTAAATATTCATCGGAGTGTCATCATACATGCTTACGACATTTTACACCCAGCATTATCTCTGTATGTATACTAGAGCGTCTCGCCTTACAGGCAACAAAAAAAAGTTGGCCGTACACCCCCTCATATGAAGTGTTTTTGAAAAGCATTTAAAAAAAAATTTTTTGGGACAACCCAAAGGCGCTCCTGGGCATTCATGGAATCGCTTCTCGTTAAGGTCGGCTTTCTCTTCCGTCGAGTCGTGCGCACAATTTCGTTCATAGATAGAGTGAGCCTGAAGACAAGGTCTCGTATTCTCCGCCAAAGTAAGTTGTCGGAAATCTATTAAGTTTCAGAGGGTCTTTTGTATATTTCCTACTAAGCCACGTCCTAATGATAATGAGAGCTTACTGCCTTTCCGCTTATTCCACAAGTCTTTAGTAACGGCTATGGTGTATTAATAAATTTTTCTAACGTGATCATTTAACGCTGGTAGTACAGAGTTATTCACCTCGTTAAAGAGACTTTTCGGTTTTTGACAACGCGCGTTAACCCTCCGTTGTGTGAAGAATTTTTAGTCGGTCGTTAGAGTATTAGTCACCCAGGTGACTATGTGCAAAATGTATGGAAATTCCGTGATCTACAAGAGAATATGCACAAAAATTATTGGGAGTCATGCAGGAGGGGAAAATTCAAAGAGAAGGGAAGTGACCATGGTTGTAACCGGGTAGGGGCAGGGGCTCTAGCCCCCCTCCACCTATATTGCTGAAATGCCCTATTCTGAAATGCTAGCTTAATATCTCCTTCGCC
>JAPVRG010292406.1:7229-19026 GCA_029783565.1 Rhagoletis cerasi
TGGTTAACACTAACTGCAGGTGAAACATCGTTATCGGTGTGATCGACTCGCATGTGTTATGGAGGGGAGTCGATAACGTCTATATCGGTATTGAACCTGCAGTTAGTGTTAACCAGACATTGAGTAACTGGCACTAATACGACTTGCATTTTACAGTGCGTACTTTACAGTTTGCTGTCAGGTATGCAATGATAGTTCTTCGACCTTCCCATCTAATGTTAAGAAGTCGTTCAGAGAATATATGAGAGGAAGTTATAAGTCTCTTGAATTTCCTTCTATCCTTTGACGCATGCAAGTCCTTAGAAACTCTGCGGTGTACGAGAGCGAGGCTGAGAGCCATATAGGCTCCATTTTGCTCCGCATCTAGTGATAGTATCAGTCTTTCTACTAGCCCAGACACCGTTTTGCATGATTCCAAAGCCGTTACTGCTGTTTGGTGGACTAACATAATGTTTATACTAGATCCATTAGTCCTTCTATGAACACATTCGCGGCCAGTTACGTGGCGTCACTCAATTAGAGTGGTGCGAAGACTTTGCGTTGCAAAATGTTTCCTGGATCAAATGATTGGGTAAATTGAATCGCATTTATTTATTGATTAAATCTAAAATTCTTTGATAAGTATCTTTTTGTGATTGCCTTGTGACGGATTTGGTAATATGGTCTGCTAACCGGCCATCTAAATTTAAAACTGAAAGAAAGAAAGAATACATTCGCGGGCACAGTTTTAAATTTCGAAATTTCCCGCTTGGAATACTCGTATAGTGGTTTATGCGCGTATTGATACACACTTCTGAGATCTAGGTCCAAATACACCGGCCCCAGTACTCTCATCATTAAGTTTGGATATAGCACTGTACCACACTGGATATCCTTTTGCCGATCGTTGTGATTACCAATTTACAAGAATCGTCTCTAGGGCTTAAAAAGGGATGATTTCGGTAGCAGTGCGGCTGCTAATTTCACAATGGGATCACTAATGAGATACGAAGGAGTTGCTAAGTCTCTCAAGAGAGGATATTGCGATGGTCACGGCTTGTGTAACCGGTCATTGGCTATTTGGCAGGCACTCTTTAAGACTAGGAATATTTTCCCACGAATACTGCAGAAGTTGCAGGGATGAGGAAGAGGAAGAAACCGTAGAGCACTTCTTCTGTAGTTGCCCAGCTTTGGCCAAGAGGAGAGCAAGCTTCTTAGGTAGGCCCTTCTTCAGCTCTCTTACGGAATTATCAGGCGTAGGAATAAAATCAATTCTACGCTTTATAAGAGCTTCAAAATGGTTCTCTAAATAATAGTCACCGAGGTTCCCGTGTTTTTGCAGTGGTATCACAATGGACCTTCAAAAGGTCTAAGTGAGTTGGTCTTTTGAACCGACTGCCACATCAACCTAACCTAACCTAATGAGATACGCAGATAGACTCAGCACACTCCAGCAAGCCTCTTTTCGAATGAGAATGGCTAGGCGTGGAATGTGTGTAATGATTCTGTCAATTTATCTTTCCTAATTTACTTAAAGTCTTTCCACTAAAATAAAGTAGTTTTTATTTTTATTTAGCACCTCGACAGATAAGATTTTCCAAAGTACATTTCGGTGAATTTTCGTTTTCTACATCTCCGAGTGATGTTTTAAATTGTGGACGGACTTAACCAAATATTCCCTGTAAAGTAGAAATTCTGACGAGTAGTGATTTTCTAAATAAATCTGTAGAGATCTCTTTTTGGTTACAAAATGATTGTTTTTAACGCGCTACTATAAACCTGAACACCACTGTATGACTACATCCATGCGCAGCCGAATAATTGAACGACCATAAACAAATTTTGTTGCAACATTTTATCTTCGAAAAACTCACAACGCCATCTACAACATACATATGCCACCTTCGCACGCTTGTCCTAAAACCAACATCTATAAAACACGAACCAGTGGCCGAATTGAAACAATGAAAATGTTGCATGACCAAGGAATAAACCAAAAACAAATACGTGTTTACATTTACATACATACATGTGTACATATGAAGGCCTGCTTGTGGGCGATCAGGCGTTTGCCATTCACCTCTCATTTCTCACCACTCGGCTACCATTTACCCTCTACCTCCCTCTCGCCCACATCGTAGGCATGCACTTGCATGCGCGTTGACAAAAAGTACAAGAGTTAACTAAAAACAGAGGGCAATTGTATGGATTAACGGCAGCAGCAGGCAGTAAATATGTAATTAAAATGAAAATGCCATAAAAACACCCACTAAGCGGGTGGTGAAAATTAAGCAAACAAAAACGAGTGAAATTAGAAGGAAAAAGTAGCGGCAGCATTTGTCGTGCGACCTGGGCAAAACAAACCGAAATGGGCCGTCTGCCAGAGAAGTTCATTCCCTTATTTTTACTATTAAATCTCAACGTTTTTACTCGTATTGCTGCTGTCAGCAACGGCTGTTTGTTCGCTCGCCTCTCCGACTGCCCGGCTGCTGGCATGTCGTTCAACTCATTATGTTACAAACATAAATTTTCAACGCAACAGCAACTACACATTTAAAAACCTTGAGCAAAATAACAAATGTTGCCATTGCAAGAGGTTGAGCCGGTTGAGCTGGTTGAGTTGCTTGAGCTGGTTGAGCTGGCTGAGCTGGCGAAACTGGCATGTGGTCACATAAAAGTCGACAAAGACAGCAACAAGGAGTGAACAAAAAGCATAACAATAACAAATATATACATGCATTAACGGCTGTTTGGGGGCCATTGAAGGCCACAACTTTCAACCTTAGCTGAGGCATTGCATTGGGGCACGAAAAAGTAGCACAACTAGTATAAACTGAGTATACGTAGGTAAGCTTTACAGCAGAAAGTACATATGTATGTAAGCGTGTAAATAGTAGGAAAAGTCAATGAGCGAAAAGGAGATCTAGCATAGTCGTTTGAGAATGGTACCTAGTGCTAGTGAGTGACTTTTCGTTAGTACTCGTAGCATAAAAACTTAAGTCGCAGCGGAGTCAAATACCGAGCTCATTGAAGCAAAAGGATTTGTAGTTGCGACAGTAATGGTAGAAGTATTCTAGCAGAAAATACTGCAATGAGCAAAGCTGCATTTGACAGCGTATCCGACAAGTTGGCAAAATGCCCTGTGTTTCTTTTCTTTTCCTTTTTTGTTTCATCAGAGATTTAATCTTCGCAAGCATTTACATACTTACATGCATACGTTCTTATGTTTGGAGTAAAAAAAAACACCGTTTCGTTTACTTGATGCACTTCATATACTCGGTTCTTTGTCGCACTTTATTACTGATTTTTACTAATTTAAATATAAAACAATATATTTGAACTTACTTGGCAGAAAGAACTAAGTATATAAACGGTTGTCATTGTAAAGCCGAGGACCTTTAATTAAATGCAATCGCCGCCTGCGCGGGCTCGTCCAAGTCGTACGAGTGGGCAAAAATACTGCAGCTCTGTAAGTATACAACGTGAATAACGGTGCTGGTAGCAGAGGAAGAGAAAGTCCTCCTCCTCGATGGAAAAACCAAGTGAACAAGGACTTGGCTTCGCTTGGCAAACGACTGGCGTGCTTTCAAATCAGGTTTTTTTTTACTTGCTTTCGATTTAAATATCATTTGCACCATCACACACGAGGGACGCTTCATAGACGGCGATGCTCAAAACGCATTTTTCAATTGTTAGTGTGCAAGAAAAATAATTATGCCAACATAGTCATAACAAAGTACCACATCTCGTGTGTAAGTATTGCGTTGCTTACTGCTACCAATTGCTGCGTGCTGCAGGCCAAAATTTACCCTTCAGTCACAAAAAAAATGTCTTCCAATATCGCAAGCGAGTTCATATGCGTTATTGAATTATGTTTTATAACCTTTAAGGATAATCTTGGTTTAAAATGAATTGTGTCGATGAGGAGGCAATATGTTGATTGTTTTACAACTTTTGTCAATATTCTATTTCATCGATATAAGGAAGAATTTATAGTAGACTTAATTTTTTTGTGCGAATTTTTCAAGTGATCTTTTCTTCAAAATGCGCATGGTCCTATTTCTGATTTCTTCTTTTTTATATGCGTGAGATTTTATTTATTGGCAAACATAAAAGATTCGCAGAAGTACTTTGCGAGAGAAAGAAAGAGCTGTCAAAATCACTTCTACCTTGTTGAATATGACTTGGGTTGTATTGAAAAAAAGCCCTCGATTTATAGGTACATATATATTCTTTATGCCTTTATCAATCTTTTACGATTTAAAAATATTTGAGCGATGCCTATAAAAATTTTTATTGAGAATTATGCTTCGATTTTTACTTGATCGCTCAGAAAACATAATCATATATGGAGTTGTATTTTTTTGATCAAAAATAAAACTCATGTTTCAAGTGTTATTTTTTCGCTATGAGGTAACGCTTATTTTGTGAGTTGCTATTTTTCTAATCAAAAATAATCATTATTTTTTAGTTTTATTTTTTTGATTGAAAATAAACTCATTTATTGAAATAAAAATTAATTTTTGAGTTTTAGTTTTTTTTTGGCAGATCAAAAAACTCAAAACGCCACACCTCACCTAAGCTCACCGCAACTCACCTCAACTCACTTTAACTCACCTCACCTCAAACCAACTCAGGGAACTTATGTAACGGTTCCGCGGATCCTAAGTCCATGACAGTCTTGACGAAACCCGCTCAGCCTATATTTTACAAGCTTTTATTTACTTTCACCTGTCCCTTTCTAATGGGCTACAGACTTGAAATTTCAAGCTTAGCTCATAATCCGATGAAATATGAGTTAGTCCGCTAGGTGACGCAGTTGCCGAGATATTTTAAAACCACATATTTATAGTCCGATATGATTCATATTTGTAATGTATGTTACTTAAGGCCAAATCACACGATTGATACATTTATACAGATTCGCACATTTTGACAGTTACAGAGTGGTGTTTATTGAGCTGAACTTATAAGATTTCCAGACAACACTTATCTGTGACAGCCAAAATTTACTAGTCAGTAGAAATGCATCAATCGTGTCTTCTAAGGAAATAGCTCCACAAAACATTTTGCCGGTAGGTGAGGCGGAAGTCAAAATATTTCGAAAATCTGCATCTATTGTGCGATTCAGTTTATATTTAGGATATATATTACTTAAATGAAAAGGAATAACTCTACAATATTTGGCGCAGGATTTGAGATATTTGGAAATCATGTCTTTATGGGCCGATCTGGTTCATTACTTAAATGGAAAGAAATAACTACACACAAAATTTAGCAATTAGATGGTGCGGGTGCTGGGGCCGATATAAATTAACTTTTTAGTTCTTTTTTTTATAAACAAAAAATTTTTTATGCTCGTTTTTGAAAATATGTTGGTTTGGAGTGCCGTATAGGAACCGCCGTCTTCTGTTTTCCAAAAGGCCAAAGAAAACTTTAATACAGTATTGCTTCAAAATGAGACCTAATAGAACTCTCAGCGTTTCGCCAATTTTTGAAAGAGGAAGTGATCGATTTGGTAAATAATGTCCCACCTATATAAATAATCTCATAATAATATATATGCTAAATTCTAAAATTCTTTGAAATTGTGATCGAAATTTTATCGATATATTCATCGGTTTACTTATCAGAAAACTTAAGGATTTATTTATAAATTATAGGATGCTATGAAGAACAATCGCGCTACATCAGAAAAGTATTTAGGAATTATCTTAATTTCAGTGTACCTACACAATCTTGAATGTGAAGCCACCAATCACTGCTTCCATAACTAGAAATATTTCAGACTTTAATCTCACTCACTGTTTACATATATCCCTTTGAAATACTTAGCCAAGTGAAAGTCAATTTTCCTGTCGTGATAAAATGTCATAGCCGTACCAATAAAACAAATATTTGTACATGCAATTACTTACTTGCGCCGTTTCTTCTTGGGTGTATGGGTGTGTGCCCAGCTGAAGGCTCTGTAAAGTAGAGCAAACTGTTCGAGAGGTTTAATAAGAAAAAAAATTTAAAAATAAACAAAAAGGTATTCCATAAAACAAAACAAACAACCAAGTTTCAAAAACAAAAAATGGATTTCGTAACTGTGCTGTAACTACAGCTATTATAATAAAAAAAAATACTTAATTCCTATTTTCCGGTTCGTTTGACATAACCGGCATTTAGTTGGCACTAAGTTGAGGTTAGTTTATATTGAGATATATATTTGTTGTAAGCTTAACTCGATCGTTGCAGCAGAAAATGCATTTGTTCGCTGCATTTGCTGCTGACAGTTGCAATGTTGTAGTACTAAAATTGTGCATTGGTTCGCACACATGCAATTACACGCTTCATGTGTACATAACTATGTAGTACATCTTGATTGTTTGTAAGTATGCACATACTCGTTCTGAGTGTATATTTACAAGCAAACAATGTGACAGGATTGTAAACTCGTACTCGAATGTCCTGCGAATGTCGTGAAATAGGGGTGTTAGTGTAGCAAATTGTTTGCACTATTTTATGAGGAATTCAGGATATAGGAGTACCATATACACATGTAAGTACATATGTTTGTATGTATGCATGTACTTTTTTGTACGGACATTCGCTCTTAAAAATGTGGGTCCCTGTCAGTTGTAGATAAAAATGATTCAGCATTGATTTTCAATTTATTGGAAAGCCATAACCAGCCACTAAGTTGGTTTGTTTTGATGGCAAGGAGTAATCAAAAAATAAAAATAAATAACGTACGGGTATAAATGTTTTGCGTTGCATTTTTTGAGAAAAGTTAAGTCTCTACTCAAATGAAAAGTAGCATTTTCGAAGACTTAACTGTCTGAATGTACTATTCTTTATGAGGAATTAACTTGATTATGTACTGCATTTGGAAACATGCTTGACTGTGCAATATTTTAATAATAATAATAGATTGGCGCTTACACATACATATATTAGTATTTGGCCGAGCATCTCCTTCGATTTGTGGCGTGCGCCTTGATGTTGTTACACAAAGGAGAGGGTCCTACAGTTTTACGTCGACTCTGAACGGCGATTGTACTTTTATGAGAAGCTTTTTCATTGCAGAAATACCCTCGGAGGTTTGCCATTGCCTGCCGAGGGCCGACCGCTGTTGAGAAAAAAACCCTTTTTTCTGCAATTTTTTGCGATGTTGCTTTGACCAGAGCTTGAACCCATCCCCTGCGGAGTGGAAGCGCGCACTGCTTACCACTACACCACAACGGCCGCAAGTGTGCAATATTTTAGCTCAATTAAAAATTGATGATGGTTTAGTGAAGCGTATTTTTACATAATTACAATTTTTTTCAGTATCGAATAAAATTAGGAATGTTAAATTGCTGTTTTTTTTTCTACAAATGAAGAATGCATTTGTGTTTTAATTATACTACTCCTACCTTTTTTGCCCACAACGGATCAAATCAGTGCGTTGATCACCGCTCCGTGATGCAACCATTCTGTCGGTACCAATTGGAAGTGTGGGTGTACACAATTCACCACCTTGGTAGGGCTCGAAGCCTATCTAAAGCCTCTGTCGTGCTATGGGTCCGGCACCCGGCACCCTCTAAAAAAATATAAAATTAAAGCTTTCTTAAACATTTCTTGTTTAATGCCTATTTTAAATATTTCGTTTAATTTGTTCATTAAATTGATTTTGAGTTTCTATAGAGATGGCAACAATCTTAAAAATCAGTTTAAAAATAAAGCTTACTTAAGCCGCTATCGTTTGACACGCGTAATGTAACTTGTTAATGAAATTAATTTTGAATTTTCAAAAAGGTGGCAATCCTCGTCAAAAATAGTTTCGTAATAACGCTTACCTAAACCCCTGTCGTTTGATACCCACACAAAAATATTTAATTTAACCTGTTAATTGAACCCATTTTGAGTTTCTAAGTAGATGGCAACCCTCTTCAAAAATATTTTCGAAATAAAGCTTTCTTAAACCTTTCCTGTTTAGTACCCATTCTAAATATTTCGTTTACTTTGTTAATTAAATAGATTTTGAATATTTAAAGAGATGCCAACCTTCTTAAAAAGTAGTTTAATTGCCCTATTCCAACGCCAATGACAAAACTCATCACATATCAATTGGTTTAACTGCTATGCCTAAAATTGCGCGCCAAAACCATGGCTTTAAGCGCTTTAATAAAGACAATTTATTATTATGAAGTATTGCTTACGTGACAACGACGAAGCAATGCTTATATTCGACGTCAAAGTTTTAGGCGCAGTAGTTTAATCAGTTGGTATGCGATGAGTTTTGTCATTGGCGTGGAAATAGGGCGGTAAAAATAAAGCTTACTTTACCCGCTATCGTTTGACAAGCGCAATTTAACTTGTTAACTAAACTTATTTTGAATTTTTGAAAGGTGGCAACCCTCGCCGAAAACATTTTCATAATACCGCTTTCTTAAAGCCCTGCAGTTGACACCCATACAAAAACATTTAATCTATCTTGTTAATTGAACTTATTTTGAGTTTTTGAACAAGTGGCAGCCCCCTTCAAAAATATTTCCGAAATAAAGCTTTCTAAACCTTTGTTTTTTTATACCCATACTAAAATATTTGATCCAACTTGTTAATTAAATCGATTTAAACCTTTTGATAAGGTGGCAACCCTCTTCGAAAATATTTTCGAAATAAATCGTTTTGAAAGTTTTGACAACCAACTTCATTTATTTTAATAATTACTTGATTTTAACTTTTGAAAAAGATATTAATCGAATTTAAAGCCAAGTGAAAGTCTATCTTCTGTCAAAATTCATTGAAATATGTATGTCCAGCCGTTTTGGCATGAAGGAGCAACAAACATATTCACAAATCCACTCACTCACTCACAAACTTTTACATTTACAATGTTATAAAGACTGTTTTCATCTAAGGTTATGAAGCCTTCGGCACTGCCAGAGTATACATTTATCAAACCTCAAAATTATTTTACAAAAATAAGTTTTAAGTAAATTTCTCAGACTTTGCAGTTTAAGCTTACTGAGATACAACATGAAGACAACTTTTAAATAAACATTTAAAAAAACTCTTTCATACTTTTTGTTCAGCTTATGACTTACAGATTGCTCAAAAATAGCCTACGGAAATTAAATACACAGCCACATATATGTATACATACATGCATATATACGTAGGTATATAGGTATGTATATATGTATATCTACATATGTATGCAGATAGATCACACGCATTCACATAAATTTGGTGCTACAGGGCGTATACGTGATATATGTAGGTACATGTCACGCAGATGACTGGTGGCGATAGTGATTGCATGCAGGCAGACCTGTCGTCAGTAATCACTCATATTACAACCAGCTAAATATGTACATACGTGTAATGTTTACTTCAGCATGCTTTCATTTTTGTTTGCTTGTTTCGTGGACTTGTTCCCGGAAAGTAGGAAAACAAATAAACGAAAAACCCCATATCGTTGGGGATAATATGGGCAATGTTCGATTTTCAGCGGTATTAACAACGCACAGCATACACGTTCACTAGCACTCAGCTGCACATAAAAATTCTCAAATATACCCATTGGTTTGTTGATCGCAGCGTTGAAAACTATTTTGGGCTGCAGCACATTTGTCGTCTTACTCGGCACTGGCATAGTTCAAGTTTACTCTATGCTACCGCTGCAGCAGCTAGTGCCGCTATAGCCTGAGCTTCTTGTTTATACTGTCATTCGGCTGGCTTCCTGTGTTAAACTTGCTCGCAGAATATGTTATTTTTCTGTTCGCATTCCATTTCCTTTTTTTTACTATACTGCTTTCTCGTTTTTTTTTTGTTTGTTTTTTTTTTTTGCTTTTACAGCTTCTCCTTCATTTTCACTTTTGCACGCTTCAAAATTGCTGACGGGAAAGTTGCCTGCGACCTGAGTAAACAATGTTGCATTTGTGCACATACGCGCAAACAGCTCACTGCTATGTAGTTGTGGTTGCTGAATTTAAAACGTACGCGAAAACAAATAAAACACACACATGCACGCATTGATATGCTATATGTACTTGCGCTACTATACATACAAATGTATGTACATTAGGGTGCTTCACCAAAAAAAAAAGCTGTGGTTTTTCCGCGGGAGTTTTATATTTTAAGACTTCCGCCAAATATATCGGAAAAATATTAAGATTTGCGTGAGCTAGATCGATTTCAAAATACCTCCTAAAAATGCATCATTTTAATTCCATGGACACAATTCTTAAATATTTTTTTGAAGACGTTTTAAGCATAAACTCTTCTATCGTGGTGATTTTTTGAAAAAATTTTATTATTAAAAAAAATTTTGTTTTTTGGAAGTATTTTCAAAACTGTCCAGTTCACGTAAATCTTAATATTTTTCCGAAATATTTTAGCGAATATCTTAAAATATAGTCGGTTTTATAGTTCCGATGGAAAAACACTACAAATTTTTTCTCTATGGAGAGTGACGCACCCTAATGTACACCCATGCGTCTACTTAAAGATCTAATCGCTCGCTCACTCATTCAGTCACTCCTGCTTCCCACAACGTGCGCCTGCACACATGTTCATACAACTTTAAGCGGTTGTTAATATACTCAAATGTAACCTTACGCGGGGTCCCGGGTTATACGAGTTTTTACGCGTAGTTTATACTCACACATTGTGCTTTTTTGTGTGCTACATTCATTTTGTTGTTAGCGTTGACAATATCGTTAAAATTTTTTTTTACTTCGCAATTTACTACGTCTCTCGCTGGTTCACTACGCACTCGGCAAAAGTAATACCCTGTACAGCTACACTGTGGTCCTGCAGTGGTCGTATCCGTTTTCAAAATATTCTTAATATGGACCAAGGCCTGACAAAGATGTAGTGCGGCAGATTAAAATACAGCGGCTCCGCTGACTCAGCCATATCCATCTTTGAAAGTGTGCAACGCGGATCACGATACAGATAGCAGAGGAAGGAAAAAACTGGAAAGATCAGGGGGAGGAAGGTTTGACTTTACTTTGCATTTCCAATTGGCGTCAGTTGGCACAGAAGGCAAAGGACTGGCGGGCTTTATTAGACTGAGCCAGATCGCTTAGACGGCTACAGCGCTATAAAGAAAAAGAAGAAGAATAAGAAGACGCCCTGGGTTCCTGCTGGCTCTTCTTCAATACTCTGAGTTTTGACCGCGTGTCCACAGCCAAAAAAACATGTTTCTCATCTCCATCTACTTCCTATGTCGCGCATATTTAAAGGCGATTCCCCAGGACCGAAGCGGTGCAAATATTTATGGTAACCGCAATGGCCAGTTAGAAACTGCGGTAGGTATAAGTGTTTTTTTTTCGCTGTGCCTTCGATTCACTCAATTTTTAATGTTTGGTATTAGCGAAGATGTCTGCCTTAAGTTAAAAAGAGCTTGATTGAGGTAAGCTACAATTATCCTGTTATTTAGACCCTTTTCTGACATATGTATGTATATAAGTCAGGGACCGTAACGGTTATTATCTTTATAATAAAAATCATAATTTAACTGTTAAAATTTTATTTTTATTTTTCGACAAATTTTAATTGTTATTGTTTGATTTTAATTTTTTCGATCATAAAAGATTTAAATCGGTCATATAAATCGGTATAAAAATATTCATAAACATCCATATATAGTATAGGCCGCGTCAAAAAAAAAAAATTCTGCAATGCGACCGGCTTAGGACTCAAATTTTAACATTTGGTATAGTACTGATCCTCCATGAATCTCCCCTCTCTAGGACAATTCTAAGAGGTACCGCGTCGATCCTTTCGCATTGGAATTTCATATAAGAAAATGAGTACTTTCTTTTTAAGGTCAATATAATAT
>JAPVRG010292420.1:5920-18840 GCA_029783565.1 Rhagoletis cerasi
TGCCTAAGGCTTATAGGCCATATGAAATAAGGATTGTATAATTCCTTATAATAAGGAATAATATGGAGTATAGTAACCTTATTATAAGGCTTGTAGATAAGGTAAAAGAAATGCTGCAAGCAGCGCCGCTAGCGTATTCCTTATTTCTTACAATTCCTTACACCATTTTTTGGAGGGTACGTTTGTGACGGTTTACTTTTAAGGCAACGCATGCGTAATTGCATAGTTACATGCTTTTTATATGAACCATTTGAGAATTGCATACCTGTGCCTTGTTTATGAATGAAATAATAAGGTCTTAGCTCCAATTGTTAATACTTTGCATACGTTTGGGCGCACTTTTTGCTAGTTTAGCAATTAGACGAACGCTTCATGGAGACGAAGAATCTTCTGTGCTTTGAGGGCTATATTAACATCTTTCTCTCTCAAAAAATGTGCAGAGGTACTCCAAACTATTTCCTTTTATTTACCAATCTCTCGCAATCTACTAATCCTTTGCCTTTTATCCTTATCATTCATTTGTATAAATTGCTGTCAACAAAATCACGTGAAATTATGTCTGTGTAGCAATCAATTGAGTCATCAAATCCATTACTTTTTCGCTATGCAGAGATTAATTTAGCAAAAGCACACTCGCGGAAAAATTCACGCAAGCTTTTACCCCACACACTAATCAGTTTAGTCCATTGGTAATAATGGCTGCTGATACCACCATTTGCATTCGCGTGTGCTTTCACAACAAAACAACCGATAATTTATCAATCGAAAACTTGCCATTTTTCTGAAACCAATCAGCTCGCTACTACTCCTACTTGTGACCTCAATTCGATTCAAACGCTGTCAGTTCGCAGCCACACGATTTCATTAATATTGCTAACCAAAAGCTGGTGCCGCTTAACTTCACCTAAAATACGGTTTCACACATCCATAGAAGACTATAACAAATCGCTTGGGTGTCCTTTGCAGCCGCGCATTCATTCGTTTTCAGTTTTGGTTGCGTGCAAAAAGCATCCTGAAACTAGCAGTTACACGCATGTGTACATATATGTATGTGTTTATATATTTCCGCTTGGTTGTATGTCGCGTGTGTCACGTGATGAAAACTTTTCGGTACAACTAATAATAAATGCCGTCACGCTTAGCCGCTACCGCCATTGTAATCGTAAAATGCCAAATATTATCGGTATGTGGCATTTGTTGTGTTGTGGCACGTGTTATGTTGTGGCATGTGGTATGCGGTCTATAGCAGATGCACATATAAATAAATGGTTAACATGTTTTGGTGTTTTGAACTCGAAATTATTACAATTATCAGTAACAAACGATTGCGGCAAGTTAATACTACAATTCGTAAATATTCCAGCACAAATGCCCACAAACATCAATGTAGTCAACACACTCGTACACACTCAACTTTATACACATATGAATATACAAGCAAACGCCTGGTGGTATGCAATAACACCGCTTTCATTTCACGGAAATTCCAAGTTTTATTGTTACAGTTTCGACAGAAATTACTTGCAACTTTGCGTGCCACAAACTTGGAAATTGCCTATTCGTGTGTTGAAGATCGCCTGGCTTAAGCATTTACTAGTAGAAATATTTCGTAGCATTTGTGGCAGGTACTTATTGACAGGCTTTTTAGTTAATGACATCATTTAGCAAGAGTTACATACATATTTGGTGCATGAATTTCCAAAAATTATTTATAAAAGTTTTTCGTTTGTGGGTGAATAGGTATTAGTGCCAGCAGTGGCATAGTAACCAAAAGAAATTGTGTAGAATTAGTGGCGATAAGTACATAATTCCTGTGTGAAGTTCATAACTAAATGAATCTTTAGTTTTTTTTTTTGGAGCAGAAACCCCAATAAACGACTGATATCCATGCCGAAGCATCGAAAGCCTAACCACAGAATCGTCAGTGGGAGACCTCAACTCAAAGTAAACCTATCACAGTCAAAGTACAGATCTCCCCGCTACAACCGTCTGGTATTTTTTCGGAATTGAGCTCTAAGCTCCATCGTCAGTCTCTTTCACAGTGTGAATCGTCATAGGCTGGGCCAGCATGGCAGTCTCACTATTAATTTTTTGACCACCCTTTCCACCAACTGTTCGCCTCCCCCCACAGATCAGGGTCAGGATCGCGAGTATGTCGGCCCGTGGGGCGTCTTCGTTCGGCATGAGAAACGATTCAGCTACTCTGTATAGCCGCCAGTGCCGGCAGCTCTTTCCCTCCACCTAACCGAACGGAAACTTTCCTTTCGCTGTTATTTAATGCTGATACCAAGTTTCTGATCGTGGAGCTTTTGCAAAAAAACTCGTAGGCGACCTATATTCACGTAAAAACCTGGCAGTTAATATGAACATGTTCCATTCTTTAAGGAGAACTGATGCAGCAGCTTTCTTACTGACCGTTTTTAAAACACTGAGGGTCAGGATGAAAGCGTTTTGGACCTGTTTACATTGAGTGTAAGCAGTGTAATTCCTCACTAATATAACTGTCAAAAAGCTGAATAAGATATGATTTAATTTTTGATGAATAAAAAGCGTTTCTGACATCTAATGTATTGCCACAAAAAGATGTCTATAACGCCATCGTTCCAGAACTAACTAGATATTTTCAACATTGACGGTTGAGCGTCTTTTCCGAAAAGCAAATTTGTTAGGTTCCCGGTCTCTATATAATTCCATACATTTTACTGATTCGGTTCAATTTAATGCGCTGTTGAACCTTTTTCCGGGGCATATAAGCAGACGGTTTAAAGCGAGATTTATGTGGTTACGCCTAGCGCAGGCTGAATGCTGACATTTGAGCTGAGAGCTAAACTTATCAGCAAACATACAAGCGGTGAGCAAACAAAGGCAATACATCCCACCATTGCGCAGATCATTCAAACACTCTTGGTATGCGCACTCAGCTTGCTTTTTCAGCGCTCATCAGCTCGATGATCAGTTCAGCCTCCAGTTTAGCTGTAAGCTCACTCTGTGTCTGAGGCCTTAGTTCTTCATCCAGAACCATGGAAGTAGCATATGCGCTGGCAACCTTTCTGAGAAGAATACTCAACCAACTGTCTGTTAATATTTTCGCTTCATTTTCTCTCGAATACTTGGGCTCAGTTACTAATTTTCACAATTTTTCGCATTCAAATTCCTTAAACAGCTAACAAGTACAAATGTTATTTTCGCGTGCAAAATTCCTTTTGTTGCACATGCCAGTAGCTGCAAATACTTACAATATATCAAATCATATCACGTCCTTGCTGTTTTCTGTACTCGTGGTGGTCACAAGGAAATGCCAGTTTTGATTCTTGTTACAAAATTAGAAATTCTCGGCATGTCACGAACAAAGCCGGCAAAACTTAACTTAATTCTGCTCGCCAGCTCCGGACTAGCGGCAGTTGGCTTCACAAAATCCGAATATTTTATATATGAGCGCGCGTCTAGACAGCTTCTCTCATATACTAGATTACCACGCCGGCTGACTGGCTGAGTGTACGAAGCCAGTGTTGAGTGGCTGCCATACAAAGCTACTGAATTAAATACATCCGTGTTTGTGTGTGCGACTCCCGGGCGTTCAGGCGTTTGTTATGATGGCTGCGGTGGCGGTGGCAGTGCCGGCGATTGCCTGCCAATATAGCCACATTGTTGCCGTACTCGTTTAGACTTTGCGGCAAAATTGCAAAATTTGTTTTAGTTTTTTTTTTTTTTTGATTCGTGCCACATTTCTTTTGGCCGTTTTTTTCCTTCGCCTGTTTTGCAGGCAACTTGAATTGGTGGCTCCACTGCTGCCACTGCATTGCAGCCATATCAAGTGACTACGAACTACCCGCTTAAGCCGCCACAAAGTAGGCAACACAATATCTATGCGCTCCCAAACCAACAGTGCATCTGGCCCGCAGTGTCGGTGTGTGTTGTTGTTGTAGTGCTCGTACAACCACAACTCAATTTAGAATGTCAATTTTCAAATTATGGTATAAGGATAGGAAGGAAAGTGGGCAGCAACGTGTGGCGCATTGAAGTGAAGGCTGTGGCAACTGTCGCATGGCATGTAGTGGCACAAAAGATTGACGCGCTACAACTTCTCGTACTATCATACACTCATACACCTACTAACACACAGTTAGCCAGTATTCTAATATCCTTGCGCTGTTACTCAATGTGGCGTCACGTATTCGTGCACTTTACATGCGCTTAGTACATCGGTTTTCCCTCCCCGCCGCATAGCGATTGCTACTCCTCCTATGTTTGCGGTACATTTCATTGATGCCCATTTCAGTTTGTTTTTTGCTGCTGTTGCTATTACTATCGTTGCTGCATAATTAATTGGCAATTTTATGCGTTTTATGAAATGAAATTGTCGACAGTTTAGACAGCGCCGCGTGATGTGCGTGCAACATGCGGCATTCAACTGAGAGACGATGATTTTCATATTTAAGCCAATGCCAGCAACAAATTGGCGCTATTTATATGTACATATGTATGCATGTATGTGTGTGTGTGTTCTACATATGTCTGCTCCTGAGCTCCCTTTTGCCTTTCACGCTCCGCCTGTTCTTCCGCCGTATTTCTAGGGGGGCGTGTTCAATTATGCGCTTTATGAAATCTCCATAATTTCGCCAATATTAACTGGCTTTTGCGAGAAAACGCAAATTTCGCTCTTTTTTGCGTTGGTATGGGCGAGTTTATGGGCGTATGTGTTATAAAAGCAAATTGCATGTTCTGTTGTTGCATGCGAAATTGACTGACTCGTGATTGAAGCTTATCTGGCTTCCATGACATGAACCTTTTCATACATATATAATGTATTTACCTACACCGTTAATCGTACAGGTTCTTTTGTGAGCTGGTTAAAAAAATGGGAAATATGCAGAGGAAAAACGTATCTTATTTTAGCAACTCGGTCATATAAACTGCAGAAGATATTGTTTGCACTTAATCGTCTGCTAACAAAGGTAGTGCATTAGATTAAGTGGAAATCTCGCGAGCGGCTCACTTAGTTTACTTGGATTTTTCTGGAACGATAACTGTATATAATCCACATGAAATTGTTAGGAAGAGAACTGTGTAAGTGAAGTTCCGTAGACAGCTGATGTTAATCAAATACGATCTGAGGTGTTCGAACCTTTGCTTAGGAAAGCAAGTCAAAATAGCTACGGTAATAGGGATCGGAGACGAGGTTAAGTCGTACGACATCAGTTGCCAATGAAAAGTGACCTGCCCGTACCGAGAGCTAACGCTTAATCAGCAGAAGGCCCTTCTTCCTAGGAATAGACCGCAACATAAAATACATTTTCTCCAACTCTTCCATTCACCTTCGACCCATCCGTGAATATGTTTACCGTACCTCTGTCGCAGAGGCCTCCTCTTTCCCACTCACTCCTTGAAAGGTAGTAAGGCTAGGTCGACCTCGTTTTACTTTGCAGAAAGGAACAAAAGTCGAAAACTGCATGCTAATTTTGCATCGTTTGCAAGCCTTAATTTGAAGTTTATCTTTGGAGCCTTATAACCATTAGGTAGCAGAAACTTCCATTTAATCGAATGGAAAGGCGTAAAAATACGCCGAATTGATCCTCATGGATTTTCTCAAAAACAGGAGACTCCAAGAAGTTCGATAATAACGCTAAAAAAGGCTTAAAGCACCCAAGGCGATTTTAAGACTCTATAAATGCCGGTGTAAGTGCAGTAACGTAAATGGAGGACATCTACGCTTCCCCAATACCCAGTTAACTTTGGAAAGCTCATCACAACATAGTAAAAAAATTAACAGATCAGAATACAATTTCTCCAAAGCATTCCAAAGCGAAAGTACCGCTGCCAGATCTTTACTCAAAATCACCCAAACGTGATGATGGAAAGCTCTACGTCGCTGCTGACCGCTATGAACACTAAGAAAAGCTGGAGCGTTCTGAAGAAAAAAGGCAATAAATAAAGCCCATCTCTGCGGTATTGGAAGCATTTACAGGAAATTTCATTGATTTTTTTCACTCTTGTAACGCGTACCTCAGCTAGGTAGAACCCAAGTTAAAAAAATTATAGAAACAGTGTTTTCTCACAGCGATCGTCTCTAAGAGTATTCTTCTGTCGTGAAAGGGAACAAAACTGCCGATATCTCGTTTTGTATGGCAACGGCAAGCCGCAAATTGGAAAAAGGGCTGCGTCGAAATAGAGTGTGTCGAATCTGAGACTTCAGCCATTTTTATAAAATTGAAATCTAGTTTGAAAAATACTGCACTGACCTGGAAGTTATGTATTGAGTTTAGTTGGCTTTTTTTTCTGACCAAGGAAGTAACACTGACACCTCTTTTGTTTCAGCATTGACCTATCGATGCGGATGACCAGTTCTGTGAAGTTTCCCATTCGCTATGAACGAAAGATTCCAGTCAAAACCTTGTTTTCGGAACACCGAAATGGAGAAGCATAGTTTAGAAGTTTAGTTCCGCTATGAACAAAAAAAGAATAACAAGTAACTGCCACGAGTTATTGTTTAAGGTCTGTCCCGTTTTCGAACTCTTTATGATCTTTGCACTGGTATACAGTTAGTTCAAATTTTAGCATTCACTTTCTGCTTCATTCAAATTTTCACCATGAGGGATATACGCCTGCTTACTTTCATTGCTTAAGTGTCACCAAAGCGATTAATTCTAAATTTTCAGTGCGATAATCTTATAATGTGCTTCATAATCTACGTATCTATGTACATGCATACATAATAGGGTGGCCCAAAATAAGCAAAGTCGGAAATTTAACGCTCTCACCCCTAGGATTGTTCTATACCGAAAAAAGTATACCCCTGTTTTTTTTATTTTAAAATCAAAATATATTTAGCGCTCAAAGTTGCCCATGTATTTTGTATAGGGAAAATACTTTTCGTAGAAATGGCATAGAATCCATGAAAATCAAAATTTTTCAACCTGAGAACTCTGCTTCTCTTCAGAAGACTTCAGAAAATAATGCTCAATTGTTTATTTAAACTTTTTTTAATTTTAACTATTTTTTTAGGGTCTCCGAAAAATCCCAAAAAATCAAAAATACAAAAAGCGTAAAAAATTATTTTTTAAAATTTTTTCCATATTCAAAAAATGTTTAAATAAAAATTGGGCATTATTCTCTGAAGTCTTTTGAAGAGAAGTAGGGATTTCAGATTGAAAAATTTTGATTTTCATGGATTCTATGCCATTTCTACGAAAAGTCTTTTTCCCCCATACAAAATACATGGGAAACTTTGAGCGCTTTGAGCGACCTCTAAATATATTTTTATTTTAAAACAAAAAACAGAGGTATAATGTTTTTCGGTATAGAACAATCCTAGGGGGTGAGAGCATTAAATTTCTGACTTTACTTTTCTCCCATAAATTTTTGGACCACCCTAATACATACACTTCCCTTTCAGTGTACGCTTTTGCGTTCTACGTGTTCACTCGCAAAGCCTTGACCGTCCTCCCCGTTCATTACCAACAGCCCCTGGAATAAACTTCATATCTCGCATCATTTTACTCATTTGCAATTTTTAATGACAAAATACATTTACGACTTATCTTAATGCTCGCGATCTTTTCCCTGGTCCCTTCTTCCTTCTCGCGCACTCGTGCTAGCGACTATCAAGTTGGCGACGATAACGACAGTACGCGTAATTGTGATTTTTATTGCCCCGCTGGCGCTTAAAACTCCACTCGTGAATAGCAAATGAGGGCAACGTGCAAAAACAAAATACTACAACAACAATGAAGCAATAGCAATAATGCGTCTTAAACGTAATTATAAGCTCACATGCTTAGCGTTGAATAAAAACTTAAAATTTATGATATTCGATGGAGTTTCCGTCGTCACCAAATAAATTAGCCAACAGACGGCAGGCAGCAGGCGGCGATCTGAGGAGACTGGAGGCAGTCGAAGAGGGGCGAAGGGCGAAAAAATTGCCAATACTTGCGTGTTTGTTGGCATATGGGCAAATGTACATACATATATACTTATACACTTAAGTGTTTTCTACACGTGACAAGTGTCGAGCCAAAAACTCCCCCATAACACAAGTCGCGCGACATGACATTGCAAGCAAGTAATTGCATTTTTTTCTTCAGTTTTTTCCAGCAGTTTTGCATTTTTATTTCATTATAATTTTTTCTTCTCTTATTTTGAAAGTCATTAACACTTTTCTTCGAAAGAGTTCCGCTCAAAGAAAAAAAAAAGATTAAATAATCGCCCATAAAACTCATTGCAAAATGCATTTATGTCCTTAAAAAAATTACTTCATTTCCCCTTTTTCTATGCCAAGGCAAGACTTGTGGAAATCCGGCGGCAGCCATATGTTGCGCGTGCGATCAACAACAATAACAACAATAACAACAATAACAACAACCGCAATTTGGAATGAGCGAAAAATGCAAACAAAAAATGTTTATGCTAATTTGCAAATATGAAATTCTGTAGAAAAAAAAACGGTTGAGTGCATTTTTGTTTTTCGGTGTGAAAACAACTTGTCAAAAATTTTATGAATTTACAACAAAAATGCGCCAGCTGAAGTAAGTGCGCACGAAAAATGCGCAATTTTAATGGCACAAGCATTTATGCAAATATCCTTCCGCAACATATTTTGGCTGCTGGCTCAGCAAGGGCCTGGCAAAGGCGCGATGCCCTGACTGCCGACAGACTGCCTGCCTGCCTGCTTGGTATACAACGTTAGATTTGGCAGCAGTAACAAAGGCAACAACACCTAAAAAATGTTGAAGTAGAAGTGTGAACTTTTGTTGAAGGCTGACAGGAAATGTATGCAAATTGTCATTTGGTGTTGTTGCAATTTGTAATATGAAAATTTGTGTTTTTGTTTGTTCTTAAATTTGTTTGTTGGACGCTTAATTGTGTGTGAGCAGCAGACAAACGAAGCAATAAAGACAGTAGGTATATATGTACAAATGTAGCCCAGGAAGCTCTGGAATGCATAGATACTCTGCAGGGATATCCACTCGTGTCGAACGTCGTTAGCTTTCCTAGAAGGGAGCAATGAAGAGTTCCAGACGCTCCTTTGAGGGACGGTACAAACTTGCTGTATCGATGGCTTCAATGCCGAAAATGAAACCGCTGTCACTACAGTCAAAGACGTATCTTAAACGGAAAGTACAGACACTAAATTTGGGCTTTGCTGAGCACTTACGTCTGACCATGTCCAGAATGGAAGGGAAGTTGGGTCCTTCGTCTATTAGAGTTGCATATAGATAGAGACACTTTTTCATGTACAGACGACTAATTAGTGGCTTTGTGACATCAGCAAAGAGTGCCTCAATTGTTGGTAGATACTCTTCATGTCGTGGGCTCGCTTTTGTCAGATGAGCCTGCCTTCTTATTTGAGGAATTGTGGGCTACATCTAGAGGAAGTATAGACTTCAAATGGCGACGCGAGATCCAAGCTTCCCTTCGGTCTCGCTGACTCCTCTGAAGCGGCAGAAGTTATTGCTCTTCTCATTATTTACAGAAGTTTCTATCGAAGTAGTGCGATTCATCAAGACATTGTGTTTAGATCAAGGTCCAATTTGTCCTTTAATTGACTCACAATTATAGATTAACCACCTTAGTTTAGCTTAATTTTGTCCACGCCGCCGTCATTAGTGCGACGATCTCGTTGTACATCGAGTACTCCTTTGATTTCTATAACTGCTTCTCGGAGATTAGCAGAGAGTATTTTGAATCTACAAATCAGTTTTAAAACGCTCGGGATCACTATAGATCGCCCTCGTTGGCATTATAGTAGATTCTAAGCATTCGCTTATCTCAAAAGTAGCTGACGAATATGGTGCTAAGTAGTTTTTAGGGTCTTTTAAATGAACAATCCACAAATAAGTTACATTTTTTATTATTTGGATCACAAAAAAAGGTTGGTTTGTCTGATTTTTTTCAGCTACAAATTTTGGGTTTTTAAAGTTTAGACATTCATAAAAAAGAATTAGATTTAGTTGAACTTTTCGACCGGAAAGTTCCTCGAAAAGTCGAGTAAGGTATCCAAAATGTCCCAAAAAATCCTCAAAGATCCCGAAAAATCTAAATAAAAGTGCCGAAAAATTCCAAAAAAAAACCAAATATTTCAAAAAGTCGCGAAAAAATTCTCGAAAAGCCCGAAAAAATCATGAATAGTTCCGAAAAATAACGAGGCATTTCATTTGAATAAATATCAATACTAAAGAAAGATGACAGTTCACTTAGTGCATTGAGCTGTCTCTGTTAATATTTTCAGACTTGCATTTTAGTTAAAGAGAAATAATCCAAAACTAGTGGCATTTTGCATCGAACAAATACAATTTCCTACTCGCCCTACTAACACCCACACGACTAAGCACCCAGCCACGCACTGTTATGTATTACTTATATGCAAATTGCGAAAATTTAATTTGTAACGACAAAATGTATGAAATCCGAATTTGCAAATTGCTTTTTCACAAGGAAACGGATAATTGGCGAAAGACTGCTGATAAAGACAGTTGACTTGTTTCGCTGAAAGTTTCAAATCGAAATTGAAGTTAAGTGGAAAGAGGCAAATTACGAAATTTGTAAGTCAACAGTATTTACAGTTAACAGTTATACAAAGTACTCACTCACACTTTCAATTCGAATGCGCATAAAAGCAAAACCACTGTAAATACAAAACACGGTAAAACACCCTCACAAACATTCACTCTGTAAAACTTGCATACATACATACATGTGTACATACAAGTATTTTAATTTCATTACAAACCCCTTCGTAAACTTTGTAGAATCCATTCAGCTGTGCTTGAAAGGGCTGTTGCTCCTGGTGCACACAGAGAAAGCGGATTTAAAGATCCCAACATACTGACAGCTAACAAACCATTTCCACATACATGCCCACACTTCTGTACATTTGCTTTAAATATTAAAAAGAAACATCACACAAAAAGCGCATAAAGCCAATGAAAGCATTGCGAGTCAGCCGAAAAGTCATTGAACATTGAACATATTGAAACGCATTGGGCAGCTTATGGCCATTTTCCTACGTATTTATGTACCTACTATTTGTATTTGTGTGTATGTTTGTAAATGTATGGGTGTTTTGAACCGGAAAATTAAAGCAAGGAAATGGTGAAAAATCATTTGTTAAACTTTCGGTCAAGCGGAAAATAAGTTATGAAGCCATTTAAAATAGCACACAGCCATACAGACGGGAGTAATCCTCCACGCCACCTGGAGTGTTATGCTGTTACGTCATTTATTTATTGGCAGCTTATCTGGCTGACCATTTACTTCTGCTTTTGGATTTAATGTGTAAGAAGATGTATGTAGAGAAGCAATGCTTGAAGAAATACATATGAAGATTTATGCGAGTGGAGGTAAAATGTACATATATTTGTAAGCAGATACAAACATATGTACGTCTGTATGAACTTAAGAGCCTATACATACATATGTGCCAACCACCCTCTAGCGAACAATAACTCCCTGGCTAACGACTATTTATAGAACCAGTCTCCAGTCCAAAGTCACGGAGGGAGGCAAGAGTGGTCTTCATAACTTAAGCCACAAATCTTTCCTCGTTTCCTTTCAAGGTGAGAGAGAGGCATTTGGTATACCGAACACGCGCTGTCTCACTTTTTTTGCTTACCGTAAAGGTAGGTCGGTTGAAATGGTTTTTAACGAAGTTGTGGCTAGAAACTGACAAATATTATGCCATGACAGCCTGTTCTGAATATGTAGTACGACTTTAAAAATGTTACTTTGGAATCCATCCACTCATCCATGGTTCTCTTGAGTAGCAGAAGCGTCAATATCTCACTGGGAGTCGCTAAAGTAAGGAACTGCTCAGGGTGGCGTTTTATCTAGAATTTTATGGAGCTTGGTACCAAACGAATTTCCTTCGCGCACTATAGTGAAGGCGCTAGGGTTGTTGAACGACTATAGGGTTAATGCTTGAAAAATTCTGTAAACGAAACAATATAAGATAGAAAGCTTTCGAACTTTTTCATTAATAGGAGCGAAATTTCTGGGGGCTATTCTCGACCCGAAACATTTCTAGCGATGCAATACTAAAGAACTGATAAGGAAAGCGCTCAATGCGCTCTACTCCCGCTGGTGTACAATTGGAAAGCACTGGAGGATACGATCGAAGATAATACGCTGAGTATACAAAGCGGTATTTAGTTGGACCCTATCTGTCTAATTAACCAGCAAAGGGTATATCGACAGCATATATATAAACATCGCAAGCAATTCGCTTGAAGTTCCAAGCAGCGTTGGACATTTATTTATTATTTATTTATTTCTAACAGCTTAATTAAGCCTAGTTTATGGGTAATTTCCAAACCAAATGTACATGTCAGTTTTTTTTAAGACTGATAAGTTTATCCTCTGAAATTGTTTACTTACGTGAAAATCTGTGCATATCACGAAACTGCTTTTAGGCTCTTCAAAAAAAAGTATTTTGTGTTTTAAGTGAATTTATCATTGCACCATTTAAGTACGGCTAAATATTTCCATACAGTCACAAAATATTTTATGAAAAAACCATTAAAAATAAATGTCTATTAATTGTGTAAGGACTAACGATTGCCTTGCTTTTATATTTTCGAGAAGTAAGTTATTAAAATAAGAAAACTCTTTTTCACCTAAAAGTGAGTTTTGGAAATCAGCCACACAGTATTTTACGAAAAAACATAACAAATAAAAAAATTATAAATGTCCATTAATTGTTTAAGGAGTTTTAATGTTTTCTCTGTTTTTATATTTTCGAAAAATACGTTATTAAAAGTTATTGAAATAAAAACCTTTTTTTCAACTAAAAGTTACAGTCTGGAAAATTTTCAAAATTTTTTTATTCTGAGAAGCGTATTTCGTGAAAACAAAAACAAGGAAATCGTTAAAACTCAAACAATTAATATTCATTGATAATCATTTTATTTTATTTTTTTTGTTTTTTT
>JAPVRG010292435.1:1913-12172 GCA_029783565.1 Rhagoletis cerasi
TTATATGAAATATTATAATATGGGTGTGGAACTATTAGTTTTGGCAAGCAGAAGGTACGTAGCTATATTTTTGAGAGAGCTGCCACCTGTTTAAAAATCAACCTTAATTAACTTATACACAAGTTGTATAAAATATTAAAATATGGGTGACGAACGGCCCGTTTTGGTGAGGAGAAGGGCCGTAGCTATATTGAGTTGCTTCCTCTTTGATAAGTCAAATTTAATTAAATTATACGCAAGTTATATGAAATATGAAAATATGGATGTCAAACGAAAGAGTGTTAAGAAATATTTAGTTTGAACATATTGAGCCATAACCGCCAAAATAACGTAAGCGACATTTTTTTGAAAATTTTCTTTTTGATGCAGAAATGCATCTAGAAGCTCTAGGAAGGAGCATTTCTGCATCAAAAAAAAATTAAAAAAAAAAAAAATGTCGCTTACGTTATTTTGGCGGTTAGGGCTCAATATTATACGCGGTACACATTACAAGGAAGTTCAAACGAGAACTGTGGGAAATGTATCGCGAGGGCTTCAGTGAAGACATTCTAAGACAAGATCAGGAATATTCGGGTGAAATTTTCAATGGAGCTCTAATACTGATTGAGGGCTTATGCATGGCAATTAAGAACAAAGGCATGTCAGCATCGACACGAGATAGAAATGCTGTGCAAGACAGAGACTCGATTTGAGAAGAACAGCTTGATGCAAATCAGATGGAACATTTTGTGAAAAAGAAAAAAGAGCTTTAGTTATGAATCAGAAAGAAGAAATACTTTTACGAAAAATAGATCCGCCAGATGGCGCTAGAGTCGAGTTATTCAGAAAATCAATATTTATGGTACGATTTTGATGAAATTAGAAATGTATGCTGCAGGTACGGTTTGAAATCTCTTTACAAAAATATAAATTAAAAACGTATACTGCATAAGTGTTCTATACAAAAACTTTTTGTAGTAAATGCATTTCTATAAAATTTAACTATATAAAAAACATAGGGGCATAGTCATAGTCGAGATAAAGTTGACAGACATCTGATTGAAAATTATGTCAAAAAACTGCTACTAACTTTAGAGTAGACTTTATCTTAACTGTGGCTATGAGACATTGTTCTTAAATTTATCAAAACTGCATTTTCAACTGCAAGTATGTGGAAAAGCAGTAACCTACGTGGGGTGAAACCCGCGGGCAAAAGCTAGTATTATATAAGGACCAAGTGCAGTAGTATCACAAACTGGCGGTATTTTTTAAAGGAGTGATGCAGTTTGCTAAACATCTTGGTTTCGTCCTAAACCGACAAACGGCTGCAGTGCCAAATAATAACACGTAGGGCATCCTCGCGAAGAAATAAAATTTTAAGTTTATACGCTAGTAAAATGGAGGCTATAAAAATGAAAACAAGCTTACTCAACTATAAATAAAAGAACTGACCCGTCAAAGTCACAAAGCCGGAAGTGTCTGTTAGAAATAAAACTCGCCAAAGACAAATTATCCAGTTGTTGTGTCACTGTTGTTTGCGGTTAACAAGTGGTTGTCTACAGTGTTGCCAAGTTGACGATTCGGTCCTCATTTTGACGATTTTTAACAGCCGTGACAATTTGGCTTTTTCGATAATCAAATGACGAGTTCTTCTCTGTGTGCAATTTCGACTGATTATAACCTTTGAGAACAATTTATACAAGCAATTAAAAATTTCCTTTAAGATATCACTGTCTTAACACTTGTTAAGAGTTCATCTTCCCTAATAATAATACTGGGGAACAAAACAAAAAAAGGTTTATATGTGTCACATGGTTGTTGCAGGTGTTTAAATGCCGATTTTTCGATTTGTTTTTGAACTTTTTTAGAATATGGTTGGGCTTTCAGCTTTACAAAACAATCACTGTTAACCTAAACTAAAAAATTTTTATAAAGGGTGTTTTTTTAGACGTGTGGTTTTCAATGGGGCAATACTTTTTTCTGAGTTGGTCTTTTTGACTGCTGTCACTTGATTTATACTCAGTTTGGTTTGCCATTTCATAATGAACAGACTTACTCCGGAACAACGTTTGCAAATCGTACGTATGACCCCAATTGCTGCAAAAAGTGGTCGAAAATTGGGCCTCTCGGCTGGAGTTTATTCGAGCTAGCCGCGGCGATCACTTACCCGAAATCATTTTTAAAACATAATGGAAAACCCTTATCTTTATAATAAAGCTCAATTCTTGGCCATAACATTAAACTATATGCGTTTTATTTCTTCTGGAAAACCACATGTTTAAAAATAAACCCTTTATATTCTAAAAATAGATATCAAATTTCTCATTTGAGATATATTTTTTAAATAGCAAGATTTTTTGGAAAAGATTTTTCTCCGCCATATCTACGAAATGACTAAAAAACTTTTCATAAAGAGGAAAAGAAAGTGTGAACATCTTATTCTACCGGGTACCCGGATAGAAATGGGAAAATTATATTTTCGCTTAGGCTGTTCAGCTATCTTCTAATTTAAAAAGTTCTATTTAAAAATCGCGTATATACACAAGTACTTTGTTCTATACGCGAGGGTTAAAGAAATATTTTTAACAGGAAATTTCATTATCCGGACGCGGTTTGTTTTAGTATTTAGTGTGTGGACGATTTTTTAATATGAATTACGATTTTCGCGTACCAATTTGATAATCTCTCACTTCAATGACCTGGCAACACTGATTATCACCCCTCGACCGGTCTATTTAAGCAATAGTGAACAAAAACTCACTTTATTGTTGTCTAGGTCATAAGCTACGCGTCCCAAGTGTGCCTCTACGCTTGTTAGCTGACATAAAGATTTTATGAGTACACCATTCCTCAGGATACTCAATGTAGACACATACATACATACGTATATATATATGAATGCAAGTTTGAGTAAAAGTTATGGCCCATCAGGCGCTGAAAGTTATAGCCACAGTCAATTTATTGACAACATTTTCAAACTAAGTAGTGAAAAATGTCAATGCAGCATATATGCATATATACTCGTAAATATGTACATATGTATGTGCGCATCTCATTCATCCGCATTTAATATCAGCATTATAATTCTCTGTTTACACATTCGTTTAAGTGCACACATACGTATACGAGTATTCAATTAAGATCCACGCTTAAATAATTCCGTGATGGCTATTAAGTTGAAAAAAGGCTGCAAAAAGGGAGTGAAAGCGATGAAGCAGTTATGAAAACTATGAAATACAGAAAAAGTTTATCCAGCGTTAATTTACTTTTGAAGGCATTTGAAGCCACTTCAAATGAGCGCTGAAAGCATTTAAGGTGTGTTGAAGACAAAAGAGCAGTGAAGTGGTTAATGTGAAGCGCGAAAGTGATTGCGCATGAAATTATTGTAAAAAAAGTAAAGAAGTTTAAGTTCGGGTGAAACCGAATATTAAATACCCGGCGCACGTATTAAACATCGTTTTTTTCCAGATTCTGAAACCTACCGTTACGTAGGGATAAAACGATACCATTACAGTATCGATACCTGTACTTGGACCCCTCAGGGGGATTCATTGGGTTGCGGGAGCTGAATTCCGTAGGGAATTAATTCTGGTGGCTCATGGACAACCCCGAGGTACCCTAGTTAACGGTCGCCAGTCCGGAGTGGTGGCTTGCTCAATTGGCAGAAGTTTCGGCTCCAAGGTCTGACCAGAGTACTTAATCTGGTACCACAAGAGAACAGGGACCCCCATAGCATCCTACATTTGCTCTGGCCTGTTCCTTTAAGGTACGGCCTTTCGGGGAGTATCGTGGTGGCTGTGGCTTAAAACCGAAACGCGGGTAGAGTTTGCTTGTCGGCTCAATATGGTGGTGCGTCGCAACCGGGTGCCGGACCCATAGCACGGCAGAGGTTTAGGTAGGCCTCAAACCCGACCAAGGTGGTGAATTGTGTACACCCACACTGCGAATTAGTACCGACAGAATGGTTGCATCACGGGACGGTGATCAACGCATTAATTTGATCCGTTGTGTTCTTGAGCGCCGTGGGGTTAGGCCTTCACAGGCAGGCACCCACGTTAAACACCCACTCATCATCTGTACTTGGAAGTACCATCGAAAGAAAGTATCGATACCTACTTATATCGATATTTTTACCTATATAAGAATTGAAATATGTTTATGTTTTTGTTTATATAAAAAACGCAATCCATGAATTTGTGTCAAATTAAATTATGTGGCAATCATTTTTGATTTCAGTCGAACGGTATTTAATCTTTTTAAGAAAAACTTTAAGTTTTAGAAAAAGTTTTACTAGGATGGCCTCTCAAAAAATAAGAAAAAGTACAAAGTCCAATAAGTTCTTCTTAAATGCCGTTTTGTAGGTCCATACAAGCTACGTTGTTCTAATTCCGGCAGATTTTTTTCTTATACTGCTCTGCCAAATTGGGAAGTCGATTTTTTATGGCGCTTCCAATATTTAATTTTCTTTTTCCTAATTTTTTTTTATATTTAACTTTAGCGAAAGTCGACGTGTGCTGTTCGATCCAATTTGCAGGTTCCTTCGCTGCGAAAGATAAAGAACGCGCGCTTTTTTCGTAGAGTTGTCAAAAGTGTTGTCACCCCGACATTGGCGCCTTCTTTCGGTTTTCATTGGCAACTCAAATTCCAAAAAAAATTTTAGCTATTCTCAGTAATAATTAGATTAAAAAATAAAAGTCCAGGAATAAAATTGTCACTGAATTGGGCTTCGATACAAGTACTTTCTTCCGATACCTACTCAGTACTCGGTACACAAGTATCGATACCAAAATTACTTGGTACCGGACGAAAAGTATCGAGTACGTACTTGTATTTCCTAGTATTGTTTTGTCCCTAGCATTACGTGGTAAAGAAAGTGTTTTTCCTTTTTCAAACATTATCGATAACACTAGTTGACAAATTTTGATGTAATCGCGTTAATCAAAGAAAAAAAATGTTTTGTAAGCTAATTTTGGGCCGCTGAGCACGAAAACAATACTTATTATTTTTTTTTTAAAGAAGCGTTTTCGAGTTTTTTTTTTGAAAAACATGTTTTTTGATACCTTTCGTAGTTATTTATCAATATCTTTTGAAAAAATTATCTAATCGACGTAAGCAACCTACCGTTCGAAAGGTATTGATACGCCCTTTTGCAAAATAAAAATAAAAATTATTACTGTTATTAGCGACCGTTTCTAAATTTCGAAATATCGAAATTGAAAAATTATAGAATAAAACAATAAAGTATTTATAACTACCTCTATCCAACCACCTTATTGTTCTGTTGATATCAGAGAACCCGTTAAATTAATATTGGAAGACTTGATAGCCAGAATGAAAAGATTATGATAAATTAGGTAGTGCGGTGTATGTAAACAGTTATGAGTAATTTTTATTAGATATTGCGCCCATGCCCCGACGGAAGAGAAGGACGACGCGTCCAAAGGATCTCTTCTATGACCGCTTGGAGCGTACATATGAGCGCTGCTTGGCGATTGCAATGCCAAGGTGGGCAAGGAAGGGATCTTTGATGCCACTGTCGGAAAATTCAGCCTCCACGACGAAACGTCCGATAACGGACTGAGGGTGGTCGACTTCGACGGGGCCCGAAACATGGTATTGTGTAGTACTATGTTCCAGCATAAAAAGATCCATCAAGCTACAGGACTGCCTCCAGATCGAAAAACGAGAAACCAAATCGACCATGTTGCGATAGGCGGAAGACATGTTTCCAGTGTTTTAGACGTACGTACACTCTGAAACATTGACTCGGACGACTGTCTTGTTGCAGCCAAGTTACGCACCCGCCTCTGTTCAGCAAAAAATGTGCATCCAACAATGCAAGGAAAACTGAACGTCGAAAAGCTGCAATCACAACAGACGGCCAATTTATTCGCTACTTCACTCTCACACCTGCTCTCTGAGAGCACTCTTCAACAAGCCGACATACGCGAGCAGTGGAACCGCATTTCCCGCTCATTAAGTACCGCCGCCGAAGAAGTAATTGGATTTCAGCGAGCCCGAAAGAACAACTGGTACGATGAGGAATGTCAAGAAGCTTCAGAGAAAAAAGATGCCGCCTACAGGGCCACGCTGAGATCGGGCGCAACGCGAGCCATGTGGGGCCGCTATAGGGAACTGAAGAAGGAAGCGAGACGTATTTGCCGCAATAAGAAGAGAGAAGCCGAAATACGTGAGTGCGAAGACCTTAAGATTCTGGCCGACAGGAAAAACGCTCGAAAACGTTATCAGAGAGTTAGGCGACTTACGGAAGGTTTTAGGACCAGTGCGAACTCCTGTAAGAACAACCATGGTGACCTAGAGACTGATTTCCAGAACTGGAGGGAACACTTTTCCACTCTTTTGAATAACAACAGCACTGAAAGTAGTGGAGAAGACAAACGCGAGCCCCCAGTCGATGACGATAGAGTCAACAATGCTGCTGTAGCTGACGACTTGCCAGCTGAGCTATTCAAGTACGGCGGCGAGGAGCTGATAACGGACATTTTTGATCGTATCCAAGTTTTCACTCGTTTAAGGGTGCTAAAAGATCTTTCAATTGAGCAGGTCTTACGCGGCAACGAGAGAAATATTGAATGGGCTTGCGCAATAGCTGGGTACAGCAGTCCAGCTTCTAAGATCAACACCTCTATTTTAATTGCTTTTGAACCCTCTCTCGCCATATTTATTTGCTTCAAGTTAAAATACCATAGTTCGCTTTGAAGTTCTAAGTTTGGAATATTGTATTAGGCTGCTATTACAGCAGATTGTTCTTTTACTTGTTTCACTGAAGCTTCTATAAAGTTAAATTGATGTAGAACGGTGAGCGAATAAGCAACATAATTTTCTTCACTAAATCTTTGCTGTAATGATAAAGACAGCTAATCTAAATATGGTATCAACAGAGCTCGCATCCAATATTCCGCCTCGATTGTGGATTGAGGGTTGGCTCTGTGTTGTCTTTGTACACCTCTAGGTGGCGTTAGCTCAACATCCATCTTTCAGCAAATTTCGTTAGCCTCTGTCAACAGCTTTATAATTCCTTCTTACGCCTTAATTCTGTGTCCGTTTATTAAGCCAATAACTGTGTTTATTTGCTTTAAGCATACAAGCACTTGCCCCCCCCCCCCCCCTGGCTACGCCCATGGAAGTGGGAGTGGTTATTGGGCCAAGTTTGATAGAAATTGGTAAGCGGTTACCGACATATACATGTATATAAATCCATAAGTGGGCCTGGCTACGCCCATTTTTCAAAATATTTCAAATATTCCTATTACTCGCTAATATCAAATTGCAAATATCAATTTTGAGTGAATAAGCTTCAGTAGTTACTAAAATATCGCAGTTTTTGTGTTCCTGTAAACTACCGTTATATGGGAGGTAGGCGTGGTTATTGTCTGATTTCGCCCACTTTCAATACGATCTGTCCTTATCCTAATAGAAATACGCGTACGAAGTTTCGTTGAGATATCTTAATTTTTACTCGAGTTATCGTTTGCACCGACGGACGAACGAACAGACGGACGTGGCTTAATCAATTTGACTTTTCATTCTGAGCTTTTTGGTATATAAATGTCAATATCTTTGTACCTCAATTCCTTTAGGCTGTTACAAAAAACCGTTATGTGAATAAAGTTATAATACCCTTGTGCACAAGCGCGCTCGGGTATAATTAAAAACACATTAAAAAATGTTACAAATTGTTTTTTTCATCGTGTATGTTATTTACATCCATTAAACTTACAAAACAGGGGACGCCATTGAAATTACAGTACACCAATTAAATAAGATGAAATATCAAATCGTTTTCACAAAACAAAAGTGGAAAATCCGTGCACAGTGTACACACAACAATAAAAAAAAATTTAAATACTATTCTGGAACTGTAAAATGTTTAAAATTAAGTTAAGATTCATGTAGCCTAAAAGAGCTGTTATGTACAAATTTAAAAGAGCTAAAAAAGAGATTGGTGCTAAATGCAAATTTTTGGGGTATTTGAAAAAAAAAAACTAAATCTAATTCCAATGGCACAAAATGGCAACACTGCTGCTCAGCATTACCTGAAAACAGTTGAAAAATATTGATGATGAAGTTTTGAAATTTTGTAACCTAAACTTGAAGGCCAGCAACAGTACCAAAAGACTTAAATAACTTCAAGTGTGGCCAAATGCTGTTAAGCGTCTGCAATTCATGCTTTCCCTTCATATCATCAACACATTCACGAATTTCTTCTACCCAACTGAACAGTGGTGTTACTTCATTTTTTCTTTTCCCTAAATGCGAGTGCATAAAGCACTCATAAACTTTTTTCCGCAACTTCGCATTCACAACAAAACTAATTCCAACTTCCGCCACTGTTTTAACACAAAAAAGCAGCCACAGAGCGTACTCTCGGCAAGGCTTTTTCACAAAAATAAATAAACACATCTGCCAATTATACATACATGTGTACATATGTATGTGCGTATGAACGTAGATGCTTTTGCGTTAACCATTGTCGGCTTGCACTGGGTCAAGGTGAAAATGTGCAAAGCAACAGCAGCTAACCGCTAGACGAGTGTATAAATAGCGCGTACACAACTAATACTCGTATACAATAAGAAAAAATTGTTAACCACTCTTAACACTTTTTCTGCTGTCTAGGGGGTTACGAGGACTGTGTACAGCATAGCAAAAGCATAGCAACAATTTAGTTATTCCACAAACTTGGCATAATAAAAGCTAACGAAGTACATATATTATAAAAATTTGTAGACGACAGGAGATTTAAACTAAAATTTGTGGTGTTCATATCCGTTTTTTATTTCCTAAGGGTCGTGGAAATGTACATCATAAAAGTTCTCGGTGCAGACAGCTTGTACAAATGCACATTTTCCGTAAGTGGAAAAGCTTTTTTCTAGCCTTTAAATCAGTAGGAAATGAGAAAAAGATTTAAAAAATTTGAGTGACTTCCTGGAATTTACCTGAGCCCTTATACGAACTTACTTTCCCTCTGATTTAGGGACAACCAATTAGAATGTCGACAATGAGAAGACAAAGAGAGAGAGGTATGGTAGTCATGCCCATATAGATTTCAGGTTAAAAAATCACCTAAATTTATGGGGGGAAAACACTCATATGTAATACACTTATATTGGCAGTAACAGCTAGTAGCATCCGAAAATATTACAGTAAAGATATATTGTTTTTAGAGCGAGGCAGGTCTATATGATTATTTCAATATTCATATAAAAATTCATGAGAGTTTCAATGACAGAAAACATTTCTGGATAAGCGGGTGAGAATTGTGGAGGAATTTTCTCTTTAACTTTGCTATTTGATGTTTTTAATTTGTATGTAAAAAAATATCGAGAGTGTGTTGGTTGTGCTATGAAAGAAGAGGTATGAATTTAATATTACACATGAAAGTTTACATTGAAATTCTATTTGAAATTTAATAAACCATATCTACAACTAGATTTCCAAAAGACATGAGTTTAAATTAGTATAAATACATCCGCACTGGAGTGATTATGACTACATAAGTACATCTCGGTAACGGCTTTATCGATTTATACCAAACTTGGTTCAAATAAATATTTCATTAAGGTTTCGCCTAGATTTCTAAGTTCTTCCTTGATTTTTATTTTTTCGATCAGCAACAATCGTTAGTTTTGGATGTCTGATCAATTGTTATACCGGAGCGCTTTTGTGCACAAGGGTACATTAACTTTGTTCTCATAACGGTTGTTTGTAACAGCCTAAAGTAATCGAGATCGATATAGACATATATATACCAAAATGCTCAGAATGAAAAGAGAAATCGATTAAGCCATGTCAGTCTGACCGTCCATCCGTCTGTGCACACGATAACTCGAGTAAAATATTTGATATCTCAACGAAACTTGGTACGCGTACTTCTATTGGGATAAAGGCAGATGGTATTGAAAATAGGCGAAATCACGCCTACCTCCCATATAACGATACTTTGCAGAAACTGCAATATTTTAGTAAAAAACAAGTAAGGGCAGGACTGTCTTCGGCTATGCCGAAGGCTTCATACCTTTCATGAGCATCAAAAAAGTGAACTTCACCCTTGATTTCTTTAGGAGCTACACATTACTTATACTAAATTGATGTACACTGTGAACTACACAGATAGTGGAGTGATATCGCAAAAACTTATATCTGAACATTCCTTATAGATCACCGATCTTGTAGGATTAATTAGTAAGTAGCTCACGAAATTGTTCGGGTTTATATCTGAACAATCAGTTGGATGGGAGATATAGGTTATAGTGACC
>JAPVRG010292442.1:6579-32466 GCA_029783565.1 Rhagoletis cerasi
AGCACAACAAAATTGTTTACATTATAATAAATAAAATATATAAGTTCTTTGTGATATATTCAACGATATTATGCCATATATGGCTAAAATGAAGTACTATTGTTGTATTTATGGTGAAATATGGGCATTTCGTTCGTTTGTATATGTGTAGCAAGTGATTAAAAAAGGTAGTACTGTGGAAAAGTTTTTTGTTAATAACTTTTGATCAGCTAAAAAAAGTTAATTTCCGCTTTCGGATTCTTGTTATTGGGGTCCAGACGCGTCTAATGGTACCCCCTTTCTTAAATTTTGGTCAATTTTAGGAGTTGAAAGCCCAACTAGATAATTACCCTATTTTGCAGTCAGCAATTCAAATCCTGGTATGATTAATTAGTGATTAGCCTACGAAATTCTTCGCGTTTATATCTGAACAATCAGGTGAATGAGAGCTATAGGTTATAGTGACTGTAAACTCTCCGTTGATAATATGTGAAAAAAGTGCAAAATTTCGTGTTCCTAGCTGCATAAATGAATGAGTTATAAGGCAAACCCTCATATGTGAACAATCAGTTGTATGGGAGCTATATGTTATAGTGGTCCGATTTTACCGGTTCCGACAAATCATTAATACTAGAGGAGCTAGAATATATACAAACAGACGGACAGACGGACATGGCTAAATCGACTCAGCTTGACGTTCTGATCATATAAGTATACATTTTCAGGGGCCTATCTCTTCTTATTCTGGTGCTTACAAACATCGGACCAAAGTTATAACACCATTTCGCGCTCATGAAAGGTATGCAAATCAAAAGCTTCCAAATATCGTAGAACAGTTTTGAGTATATAAATGTGCATGTCTTTCCATGGCCTGTATGAATGTGATAAGATTTAAAAATGTATGAGCGATGTATATAAAAATTATAATTAATAATTAAATTTTTAATTTTTATCAACCGCTCAGAATATTTCATCATATATCGAGCTATATTTTTTGAGAGAGAATAAAACTCATTTCTTGTGCGTTATTTTATCTCTCAGAAATAAATATAAATTTTTGAGTCTATTTTTTTTTTTTGGCAGATCGAAAAACTCAAAACGCCACAACGCTTTTCTTAAAGTCTTTAGTAGTAAATATTTTTTGCTGTGCAGTGTGGGGGTTTGCGTTTTTCGATCTGCCGAAAAAAATAAAACCCAAATATTAATTTTTATTTCTGAGAGGTAAAATAAGGCTCAAGAAATGTGTTTTATATTCGATCAAAAAAATAAAAATAAAAAAATAATCATTATTTTTGATGAAAGAAAATAAAACTCATAAAATAATCATTATTTTGTTTATTTGATGTTTATTAATTTTTATAAAAGTCTATCCGGTTATACAACAAAGAACCTATAAATCCAAACTTTGTACAAAAACTATAGAAATTTGACAAATTTTTACTTTTTTTTATTTGGTAGAAAATGCTTAGGACCATCAACAAAAAAATTGCCAAAAATCAACGGTATTTCGTAGCCACTTGAAACATATCCTTTATTATACTAATAGGCTATAAAACTGCGTATCAATATTTTTTCTAAAAATTCTTAATAAAAAGTTTCAAATTTTGGTGAAAATTTGTCGAATTTTTACGTGTGTCAAGTTAGCACTACACTTTTCGTAATTGAAAAAGTTAACTACGGCATTAATTGTAGCTTTTTTGTTGTAAATTTGTTGTGGAAAGAAAAAATTTGTAGCGTTCGTTTTTTAGGAAAAAATCGCCTTTACCGTTTTCGAAGACAGTTTGGTGTGTTGTGCTAACTTGACACTATGTCCCTTTGTCGATAGAATTGTGGTGCTCAACAAATGTAATAGCCGAGACAGACAGGCTGACTTAAGTTGCATTAAGTGGCACAAATGCAAATAAGACGTTTACCCCTGACAGACGACACTTATCTGCGTTTAGGAAAAAGCTAATTTGTTGTTGATATCTCAATTCTATCGACTAGGTGTATAGTGTCAAGTTAGCACTACATACCATTTTTTCTTAAAAAACGAGAGACAAATTTTTTCTTTCCACAACAAATTTATAATAAAAAAGCTACAATTAATGCCTTTGAAACATTTTCGATATCTCAACACTATCGACAAAGGGGTATGGTGTCAAGTTAGCACTACATAGCTAGCATTTTTTCTTAAAAAACGACAGCTACAAATTTTTTCTTTCCATAACAAATTTACAACAAAAAAGCTACAATTAATGCCGTAGTTAACTTTTTCAATTTCGAAAAGTGTAGTGCTAACTTGACACACGTCGAATTTTTACAACTTTTGTACGAAGTTAGAAATGTGGATTTAAGTAGCGTTCGTTATATAACAAGCTAGACTTAAAAAAAAAATATTAAAAAAAGGTCAAAATATTTATTATTTTGTGTACAACTGTATGTATGTATACATACATATGCAATTTGGTAAAAATTAAGAATTAGTGGCCAAGGACAAATTGTTAAGATACTTGAGTCGCATATCCTTTGCAACATCTAATTCCTGAAATTATCGTCTGTTTCAAATATTGAGAAACTCTCTTTAACACTTAAACAATTACAATCGCACAATATAAAAATATTAATTTTGATATGTATGGCTCCTTCTTCCAGGACCACCAATAGATGTACCGCCATAACCATCCACAAAGCGAAGGATCACATAGAAGGACTAGAGTACGAAGAAGACAAAGAAGCGTAAGCTAATGAGTAAAGTAGCTAAAGAAAGCTTAAAACAAAACAGAAAAATCAACAGACTGATTAACAATATAAAAAAAAATATATATATAAAATATATGTATATGTTTATACATAGTAATATATGTATATAAATGATTATATGTATGTACATGTAATTAAGGGAGAAAAAAAGAAAGAGGATATCAATAACACTAGTAAGCAAAGAAAGAAAAGCAGACCAGATAGTAAAACAGTAAGAAAAAAGGATTGCAAGATTTAAGTCGAAAGGGGGAAACGATAGAGCTAACGAATTCGAGCGGACTCTGCTCGATTTTACTTAAACGAGCAACACCAACTGCAAGTCATCGGTGGTAAATTGAGTGTGACAAAGAAAGGACAACACAAATGATACGGATCCCTCGTTATAAAAAAGAGTATAAAAAAGGATAAAACGCAAATTAACGTTGATTTTATTGTGTGTGATATTTAAAATTTAAGCATTAATTTAAACGCTAAATATTGAAAAGAGAAGCTGAGTGCGCATATTAAAAAAAGCGGTATACAACAAAAATACCAAGAATCAGAGTTCAACATTGAAAACTAAAAAATACATACAGCATTAACGGGAAGAAGCAGAGGAAGCTGAAAATCAAACATCAACTATGACATACTCGCACAATAGCGTTAGTAATAATTTAAAAATGACAACAACCGCAGCTGCAGCCGCAACGACAACGACAACTCGTTTGAAAAATTTTTCGAATAGTAGTGGTGGGTGTGGTGGCGGCAATGGTGGAAGCCGTAACTCGCCAACAATAACATCAACTTCGCCCGTAACTGCACATTCCAACAGTATTGCCAGCAGTACAAATTATCAATATTATTGCCAACAACAACAACAGCTTGTGTTGAGTTCTTCACCGCCCGGTTGTCCAATGTCGTCGAGTGCCTCCACGTCATCGAATTGCAGCGAATCGTCATTAGGCTCTAGTGGCATTGGAAGCGGAAGTTCTTCGTCGCGCCTACGGAAGCAGCAACAGCGAAAGCCGCAGCAGCAGGTACAGCAGCAGCAACGTAACTCGCCCCAACCAACAAGTGGTAGTGGAAGTGATAGTGGCGTTTTCTTTAGCAATAATCATCATTATCATTCGCATCATGGCGGCAAGCGTGGTGCTGGCGCCCATAAGCAACGTGACGGTCAGAGGTCGCCGAACGCACAACAGCAGCAGCAGCAATCCCGTCAATCACCAGCTGTGATTCTCGGGGGTGGTGGAAATCCAGTGGCTATCAATAGCAACGGCGGCAGTGCCGGTCGCAAGCATCGCGCAAAGTGTGCTATGAACAATAGCCCTCTATTCGGCCAGATCTCGCCTACGCAACTGCTGATACCCACCGCGTTGACGCATTTCGCTGGCAGCAAATGCTTTGATGCACCGGCGCCCACAGCGCTCCCGAAACCGCCGCAGCACTGGACGCTGAGCAAGGCGGAACAGAAGGCAGCCAGCAGCGCTGGACCCGGCCTCCACAGTGTGACAACAGCTCGCAACCCAGCACTGGCAGCAGATGCACATACCTATGGCGGTCACGTGGTTAAGCACTCGAAGCGCAACTTGCTCGACGATTTTGACACGCACAATTTGAAGTTGTTATTAAATGTGCAATCGTAACCGTTGCGCGCCTGCCAAATATTCCACGAACAACATCAGCATATATTTTCAATAAATACTTAAAAGCAAAAACAAACAAATATAAAAATAAAACTCTAGCGGTAACAAAATAATTACCTTTCTCAGTTATGATAAACACTAAGGCAAGGTTGATGTGATATTCGCAATGAATCGTGCATGAGTGCGCTACAAACAAATCTCAAATCAAAAATAATATATGTAATTTCATTAAATAAAAAACAAGAAAAAATTTTAACTGGAATAACTTGAAAACATGTTAACAATAGACATCTCACAACAAAAAACGACATACATAATTTAAAATAAAATGTTAGTACGTGGAAAAAACGAACACGCTGCGTTATCATAAAGTATGACGACACAAATAACAAATGCTTGTGATCTCAACTGTATAGTGAAAATAAAAAAATTATCTGTAATTTAATTTTAATATGTGGCAAATTGGCTGAAAAATAAATAATAAAATTTAACAGGTAACAAACAATTGAAACTGCAAAATTCCAAATTTCAATAATTTAGTACATACATAACTCACCGTATTTCTTAAAATAATGCAACTTTATATAAATTTAATTTTTCGTCAAATTATTTACTACGGAAGGCTAAAGAAAATTTTAAAATACAAACAAGTAATATTGTATGTACCGTGGGGTATTAATTAAAATAATGGACGGAAAGCAACTGTATACGCTTAAATACAGAACACAAAAAAATATCAGCCAGCGTAGTGAAACAATATACGTAAACACCGCACTCCGGAGAACTGAAAGACACTAAAAAGAAATTTACTGATAAAACGCTTAAAAAACGAAGTGTGTGAATTGTGCGTACCTTGTTGCTTGCAAGCCGAACTGACATTTAACATATGGACGGTAAAAATAGTGAACTCATCAACCCACCAACAAAATAAAGCAATTTGATGAAAATCTTTGAACATTAATATAATAGAGATACAATTACAAAACAAAAGTAAACAAAATGCAATTAAAGCAATGAAGACACATCGAGCAACATACATAAATACCATTTAAGCTGAGGCCATAGCGAGCGAGTGCAGTGCAAAATTGTGCGTCAAGGGCAACACCACATCGCCTAGCAACAGGACAAAATCAGTTGCGGTTGCTGTTGCAGCTGCAGACCACCAAACAGCATAAGCAAACACCAGCATAAGCAGCGGCATTAGATGTAACTGTGAACAACATCTATCATGTAGGAAATTCGTTTTAGAAACCAAATCCGGTTTACTCAGCAATAGCGGCACATACATATGTATTATACATATATCAACACATTTTGTGCAACGTATACCAAATTTTATTTTACTTACCATATAAAAACAAGATTCTCATTATGCGTATTAAATTTTAATATTTTTTAATTTTTAATTTGTAAAAAACTTCAACTGTAGATTGTATAATTTTAAAATTTATCTTAACGCAAAAACTCGTACAATCGAGTGTTATATGTATGTATTGTGCCAACACATCGAATTCAGATATGCATACATACATATATTTCTACTTTTATTTAGTTTTCTTCTATATTTTTTCGAGCTAAGCTGATATTTTCTATGCCAGTATTTGAAAGTTGTATTCAAGAGAAATAGAAATTTATAAACAATGAAAGTGCAAATAACTCTGCACTGATCGTGATTTCAGGCGAAACTCACCTTTCTTATATTGTTCTTTTTAACTCAGATATATATACATACACTCATTCATCGTCTACTTGTAGATAAATACTTACATATGTACGACGAAGCAATTAAATTTGATCTTGTTTACAAAGAAATTTAGAGTGTTGGCGCATAAATATGTAAACGTTTCTTGTACCCTACATTTAAATGCAATTGTAATTTAAACAACCGCATATTTATATTTATTTATAAATTTTTACCTTTTAATTCACCATCATGAAATCTAAAAACTTAATTACTTAAGAATGCTTCAGTCCTCAGGATTGAACTAATAACTTGTATGTATTACAAAGACGACTCCTTGTATCCAATGCTAATGTAATCTGTACTATATAACGTGCTCTACATTTTGAACTATTTGTATTTGCAAAATAATATGCAGAAGTGTATTTACAGAAATAACAAAAACCCAAAGATAAATGTTAACAAATTTTAAACTAGGAAACTGTAAAAATGAAAATTGTTTAAATATATACTTTCCCGTCATCAAGAACATAGAAAAAACATAAAACAAGAATAAAACTACAATAGATAAAAGACAAAACCAAACGGCCGCAAGGCCCAAAAACGAAAAATGCGCTTTAATTTACTGATGCATACAAGCAAGATTTTATTCAAAAACGCCTGCCAATAAATGCGAATTTGAAGCAAAAGAACTGCAGCGCAAACTGTAATAAACAAACATATAAATTCATAAGAGAATCCGAGTCCTAAGCAAACATCAACACACCCAATTCAGTACGCCAATTTACACAAACATTTATACAAATAAAGGAAAGTAATTGAGGTTTGCGGATGCATAAAAGCGTCTTGATTTATGATAAAAAAAAGATATCCAACGAACCCAGTCGTTGAAAAGGTGTTATTTTGAATTAAAGCTAGTCCTTTGTGCAAAACACTATTAGACAAAGTTTAGGTGTATTAGATTTCAAAATACAACATAATTTCTGGTAATAAAATTAGAAGTAAAATAATTCAATTTTCTAAATGAAAGTTAAAAAAGAATAGTGTCGTATCTACTTCACACGCCGAAAATGTAAATCGGAAATTGCATACAACTGCCTTAAAACAGTAGCCTGATAGTGTGTGATGATTGTTTGCAGCTACAGAGAAGCACTTAAGCCCAGTACCTTGTTTTTTATAGTTCATAATAATTAAGTTTTTTTTTTGGGGGGGAGAAAGGATGGAGATTTATCCGCCTTACAAATGATTTATATTAAATGGAATTGTGATGGAAATTTAAGCATTTGCCGGAAACTTGGTACAACAATGTCCGACTTAAAATTAAGAAATTTTAATATTAAAGCCAAATCACACGATTGGTGCATTTGTACAGATATGTACATTTTGGTAGTCACAGAGTGGTGTTGTCTAGAAATTTCATGAGTTTAGCTTAGTAAAAAAATTCCCAAACCCCCCTCTGTAACTGTCCAAATGTACAAATTTGGGCAAATGCATTAATCGTGTGGATTTTGCTTTTAGAATAAATATGCTTATATTTCGACAGCCCTTGAAGCATTCGTGTTGTTAAGCACACACTCATCCAGCGTAGGCAAAATCAAAAGTTTTGTTTAACCGCAACAAGCAATATCAACTAAATGTTTCAATATCGCTAGATCAGAGTGAAAATTTGGTTAGTCCAATTTTTTTATATTTTTCGAGAGAGAAGAAAAACTTTCTAAACAAACTTTCTTCTTGCGAATTCAAAGCAAAATATAACTCCAAACGAATCGGCAGAGCTCAACGTTAATGAAAGTATTTTGTATATTTTTTAATTTATCGGATTTTTCGTGCTTTATTTAAACTTAGCAAAATTTTCGTTTCGCTGCATAGAAATTGTCAAAAAAAAAGGAATTCGGTCATTTAGGAAACGATGCGTTTTTAGTTTTTCTTCCTGGCTGTATCAAAAGGTAAATTTTCAAAAAAAGTGCACTTAGCTGCTTTTCACTCTAAGCTAGCGATATGCATGCACATATGTAAATGCTTGTTGAACTCCGCTTTATGCTGGAATGGCAGTGAAGGCTATTAGGCCCGAGTGCTTCGCAATCCGCTGCCGACAAAAATGCACTGAATCTGCATTGCTGTTGCCAATATTAGAGAATTACTACATAAGGATGAAAAAGTTAGTTGCAAACTTAAATGGTAATTGTTTCGAATTTTGTGATGCTATATACATATGTAGATATGTACATATGTACGTATGCTAACACATATATTTATTGATTGTATTGTATTTTGCTTACTTTTTGTTAACATTACAAATTACCAATGAGAAATTGTAAGTATGTATTTAGCTAAGTACTTTGTGAATTTTTGTGAATGCTCCGTACAATTTAATTGTTGAACTCCGCATGTATGTATGTATGTAATATATAATGTTAGTGATATAAAAACAAATGTGCATTTTTCTACGCCTTCTTCCAGGAAGGGGCCAGAAAGAATCATCAAAAGAAGATGAGTGTTTGAGGGCGCAAAATGTTAGCAGTAAACGGGTGATCGAAAATGAATTTAAAAGCAGTAATGACAAAGTTTAGGAAAAACATCATTGCATTATGTATATGGATATTGATGAAGCGCTTCACTGGTACGTGTGTGTGACGTTTGTACTACATAAAATTGTTAATATATAACAATCCCATTGCCAATTGTATGTGGTACTTGTGAAGTGAGCAAACTAAACGATGCTGGTTTTATTTAAGTTTATTTTTTTGTTTTGCCGCCTACACTCCAGCACACATACTATGTACATATGTTCATATCTTAACTCACGTTTGCATACAAACACAGAGTAAACAGTACTATATATCGAGCCTTAACCGCCAAAATAACGTAAGCGACATTTTTTCAAAATTTTCTTTTTGAGGCCGAAATGCATCTAGATGCTCTACGAACATTTCTGCATCAAAAAAAATTAAAAAAAAAAAATGTCGCTTCCGTTATTTTGGCGGTTAAGGCTCGATATGTATTTACAGAAGAAGCATGTCGATTTTCGATAATATCTGAGTTTATGGCCCGGTCGGTGAAGAAATAAACTGTTTTTACTCGCCTGAAGCTATTTTCATTTGCTCTTCGCAGTCGAGAAATTTCGATCATCACCTTCGTTTTATACGTTTAGTTAGTTGCCGGTCGTCTTTTCATTGACAGTGAGCGAGATGTTAATTTATCTGTTCTGAACGTTGTGCTTCTTCTGTAAACTGTATATTCTGTGATACAAAGTTATGAATCAAATTTGAATTTGATTTTGCATTGTAAGATTTTCTTTGCTGACCATATACACATGCCTATGTGTACATATTAACATTTAAATACATATACATAAATAGTGTGTACATATGTACACTTATGTATGAACAAAAGAATAGGTGCAAAATTCAAAATGATATTTTTTGCAACTTATGTTTATTTATTTTTAATAATTTTCCACCATAACAGAAACTACATAAATAAAAAATTCAAAGGTTACACAAAGTTCGCAAAAATTAATCAAATTTCAAAAAATGTTCATCAAACATTCAGAATTTTTAGAAAATTTTCGAATTTTCAATTTAGTATAATAAAGTTTAAGTTTCAAGTCGTTAGAGAAATTTTTAAAAATAAATAAATAAACAATAACATTTTGCATTTCGCACCTATTCTTTCGTCCACAAGTGCATGCATGTACATATTTTGTGCATATAGACTTTTTCAAAGCAGAAGAATGATTGTGAATGAAATGAGAAAAAGTATTTTCCCCTCTTATTGTGTTGACAACTGTCAGTATCAATTAGTGCCAGATTAATGCACAAACTTTGCAATATCCTTATCTATGGAAAGGAACACATAAAATCAACATAATTAAATAGAATGGCATGTACATTTTTGAAATTTTGGTTTCTCTAGCATTGTGCTATTTGTGAAATTTCTTAATTAGTTAAATGTAACTTCACAATTTCTTGCTACATTGACTTGTTTGTGTGGAAAATGAAGACGTGATATTTGAATGCAATCAATATTTTATTTATTTTTAATTTTGTTTAATTTTTTCAAATACACACGAGCAGTGCTCATGGTAACTTTCGGATAAAAGAGAAGAATAAGAAATCAAATAACAACATATTGTACGAAAGATGAAAATACATACATACATTAATACAAAAAATATATAAATATATGCACACACTCCCATACTAAATAGAGGAACACTAAGAATTTTGCATTTTTATGATGTAAGTTTTTTGTTAATGATTTTGTTAGTTGTGTAAAGTAAAAGTACTAGTACATACATATATATGTACATACATACATATATTCCTGCTACTCTGCTTTATTCTCTAATTTATGTATACTTTGTGAAAATAACATAAACTTCATACAGCGACTTCCGGACTATTTCATATCGCAAAATTATAATTTAAATGTTCTGCCTTTTAATGATTTTCATTCAACATTTGCATTAGTGGTAGCCATTTGTTTCTGTGGTCAATATTGTTGAGAACTTGCAAACGCAGGTGAACACGCTAAGGCAAAGGTGAAAACCAAAGCCAGAAAACATTATTTAAAACAATCAAAAAAAAAAAAGAAAAAAAAACACCTTCTAGTACAAAGTATTGCTCTCGAAGGAGCACATTGCGAAAGTTTTATTGTAGTGTTTACGATGGAATTGTAAATTTCAAAATGTGTGTGTTGAAATGCAGTAACAAAGCTTCGACCTAGTACATTCGAGTACTGAAATGCAAATGCCGAGTCAAAATCAAACCTAAATCAACATAGCACTTTTAAAAAAGCATTTCTGTATGCGTTTTGCTATTTTCATATTTTAGTGTACCAACATACTATATATGTATGTACATATGTACATATGTATATCTCGCTGCTTCCTGAATTGAATAGTTATGTATGTACATTTAATATTATTATACCAATGAAAGAATACTAAATTATACATATTATTAAACATACTACATAGATTTACTCCATTTCTGATTTTTTCATTTTTTTTTGTTTAATCGGCTACAAAAATTTATTATGAAATAATTCTCAACATTGAAAAAAAAAAGAAAAATCACATACCTACATATATGTATATGTGCATAACATACATATATGCACATTTGAACAGTGTATTGTCACTTAGATTTTGTAATTAACGAATCAAAATGAGGGAAAGGGAAAGAGAGCAGTGAGCTAGCAGGCATACCTTGAATTCCAAAATGTAGAAATATCTACAAAGCATCAGTCTCTTTTATTCCTTGCAGATTAAAATGTCCAGCTTCCGCAACCTAATCTGTAACTACATAGCATTCAGGCATGGTTGCGAATATTGGACAGTTCATCTGCTGTGATTCAGAAATGAAAAACACTGAGAGCTTTGTATTTTTTACATTTTGGAATTCAGGGATAAAATATCAATTATGGTTTGAAGTGACGTAAAAGCTTTAACAAAGACTTGATAACTGAAATTTTATTAAGGAATAAAAAACACCTAATAAATAATAATAAAAAGTACACAATTATTAAATATAAAAATAAATAAAAAAACCAAAACAAAACTATAACAGACCATAAAATGTACATACAAACAAACAAACGAATGTACATGCAATATATAGATGTACATTGGTTGAAACACAAACATTCACACATACAATCTGTTCATTTTTTACCCTTGTGCGTATTTTTGTCGCACAGTTAAACTCAGATACATAAATACATACATATGTGCAGTTAATGTGATTGAAGACGAGGTGAAAGATATGGAAGATTTTTTGTAAAGAGAAGGTCCAATGAGTATTATTTCTGTATGTATGCATATTCAAGCACAAAAACATTGGACCTTACGCTCAAAAAAGGGAGCTCAACCTCCCGTCTCAACTCTCAGCGTAAACTGGTGAGTTTAAACTCACACTTTATCAGTAAGAAAATTGATTCTGAACTTAAGCTCACTTTTTTCCTGAGGCCCTTTGTATTGCTGGTGCTACGCAATCCCAGTGCTTGAACCAAATCTATTTTCAGACCAATTTTTCACCGTTAGTTGAACTGTGCTGAGTTTTTGAAATGAGCTGAAGCATTGAAGCTTAAACTTATATTAGGCTGAAAGTATGGCTCCATCGGCACTGAAGAATTAGTTCTAAAATATATAAAAGAACATCTAATTGCATGAGGGAAATGGATAAGGTCTTGTGCCGACCTAATGCAACGAAATGCTAATATAATTGCCGCTTTTAAACAGCAAAATTAAAGGAAATTACAAAAAAAAATTAAACACAAAAGTGTATGTGAACTAGTTCAAACTTTTGAATGCAAATTTCTTCAGTGTACTTTTTATTTTAAACGGCAATCAAAATTATATGCGCATTTCTTGTTTTTTTCTGCACAACACTGTACATATGCGTACATACAAATGTCTCATTGGGACTTCTTTTTAGTAAAATAAAAGCGTAGACGGAGTGTATTGAGATGATATGCTCGAATATTATTTTATTTTCTATTTTATTTTATTTTTTATTTTTTGTAAATGTACGTACCAATGTTAGAGCTCTTGCTGTAGCACACATCGCGCACTTGCATTGAAAGCAGACGATGTGTGAGACGGAAAAGTTCATTTGGGGCTACTTAAAGAAAACGTATTAAAAATTAAAAAAAAAAAAACGAAAAAACACTAAAAAATAATCGTAAAAATTGTACTTCCAAAAGAGCAAATAAATAAAAAGGATGTCAAAAGAAGAGAATCACGAAAACGAATGGTAAAATTTCTGCTTGAGGGTGGCGCGACATACATATGTACTACATATGTATGTAGATATATTTACATACATAGATGAACGGTGGAAAAAGAAGCGGAAAACTTTAAGCGCTTGAAAGCACTTCAAATTTTTCAGTTATGGCACAAATAATTCTCTAAAATTATCTTTTACTGATCCTTTCGCTCTTTTCTTCATCTACTTGTTCAACAGTCGCCAGATTTTATGCGCTTTAACATTTAAATTTACCCTTCGTTTTAACTATATTTCGCTCAATACCAGGGCCCGAATCGCAGTATTTGTGATCGAATAAATTTTATGATAACGAACTGTTTTTGTCAATTTAAATTGTACCTATCATAGAAAGAAATTGTAAATTTTTGTTCTCGCTTCGAAACGAGTAATCATTCGATCACGAATGCCCCTATTCAGTCCCAGATTTCTCTTCTTCCACACACCCGTTACTTTTTAAGTCATAAAGCGATAAATAAAAATATGCAATTTTGTGTGATAAAAAAATTTAACTAAACACGTTCAAATCATGCAATCACAGTCAGCCAATCAGGGCAATAAATGCCCATTCTGCATACATATTAATTACAAATATGGAACAATGTTTAATTTCCTAATGTTTTTTGTTGTTAAGAAATGTTTATCCCTAAATGAAATTTGTTTGCAAAAACGAAATTTCTTCACATATTTATTTGTAAATCATAATACCTTTGAAAATTTGTGTGGCAAGTATGATATTATATTCCTCGAACGAAATAAAGAAATATTTTTAATTTTGAGAATATGTATGTATTAACATTAAATTGGAAAAAAGAATGTCTGCACTATCAGAAACGCAAACCAACAATTTAGGTCGAAATAATGGGAAACTTACGCCAGCAGCAAAAACTGTAACGAATTGTATGAAATCGAAAAATTAAAAAAAAAAAAAAAATATTTATTGCATAATTTTTTATGCATTAAATAACCAAAAAAAATTGTAAAACTATTCGCAAAAATTATTAATCATTCAATATTTTTTATTATCCAACCTCCATAAAAAGTCATCAAGTAGATACCATTTATAAAAACTCAAACAAAACGATAAACAAGCGATAATATCATTTCCGAACCATTAAAAATTGTTTATTTTTTATAATATTGGAGAATCCGAAAAAACAAAACCATTTTGAAAAATAGAAACCAATATATTTCAATAAAAAGTTGTACAATATGCTAAAATTTTACGATTTTACAGTTGTACAATGAACCAAAAAATTTGTGTTTTTATTTTTGTAGATTTTTCTTAGGTTTTACATTTCGTATCTGTCAATGCACATTAACAAGGTAGGGGACATAATGACAGACTTCCAAATAAGAGAGTATATATGTATGTTTGGTTGTATGTTTAAGGAAAGTATAAAGTACTTTTAAGAACGTAGTTCTAAAGTATTTAGGACCACTTTAGGTAACTGAAGAAGAAAAGAAAGAAAGAAGAAAGATAAGAAAGAAGTTAAGAAAAAAACCTTTTATGTTACATTTTTTTAATTGTTATTCGGATTTTGCTTCAATTTTGTTTCTCTTAATTCCTTATGCAAACTTCTTGCGCGAAAATTCATTCTGCCTTGGTTTCAGCAAGTACGTTGAAAACTTTCTATAAATTTAGAAATTGATTTGGTGGGATGCGCACATACTCACTTGTCTTTGTCTTTTCCATCCCCAATTGATAGCGAGCTGTCGATTTTCATATGACATTTATAATCACCCCTATTCCGGTTGTCGGAACGACAGTCGTTCGTTGAATTTTGAGATTTTCATTAGCGTTATGAGGCAACTAGTGATTTAATTTACTACAAATTATAATTTCTGTTATCCTTTCGAAATTAAAGAGTTTGAAAGCGTGTTAAAATCTGTCGTTAATGTTTTTCTTTACGACATAATTCAACGAACGACTTACGACAACCAGAATAGGGGGGAATTTATGTCATTTATTTAAGGTACTTTATAAAGGTACTTAAAAAAAATAGAAATAAATAAAATAAATTTTATTTGATAATCTTTACTATCAGGCAAAAGAACCACTCTGGACGTTTGCTTTATACAGATAATTTCTTTCAAATGTTGGCCGTAACTGCGGTTGAGATGGCCCATTCCGAAGTTCCGATTTTCGGTGACGCTTTCGGGCATGCCTGTATGCACATATGTATATGTACACAACTTAGAGGTCTGCATGAATCTATTCAAAGCAGTAAATGGATCATTCACACACCACATAAATAAGAGGGTTTGTCTACATTTTATTGAATTGAAATTATAATCCTGCTGATATGAACATATCGCAAATCCCACAGGAAAAAATAAGGCATAGTATCGAAAATAGTTAAGTAGGATTGCAACTAAAAAGCGAGCTTGACTAGAAATACCAACGTATATTCTGCAGGTTAGGTTGTAGGCTGCATACTTGGACTAGTAAACTAAAATTGCCCTTTGTGATACCTTCGGAGGATTGGGTGAGCAGTCAAGTAGGGAGGAGGATACAGCGAGGACGCTTATGGGTTAGTTGTAGAAAAATGTTGTGTGCCCACGAGCGAGATAGGCCTAATTAAGAGTGAAAAAGAAGCAAGACCTAAGCTACTTAAATCTTAAGTTCTCGTAAATTGGACAATGGTCAGTATCGAGCGGTCACTGAGTTGACCAAACGTGGGCAATGCAGCGATTTGGTCGCCGTTTACACCATGTTCAGATATGCTTGAAAAAGTTCATACAGAGCTTTCCTCTAACAATAAGCAACCACTCTAAGGCCTCTATTTTGCAGAGTCAGAACAGGTTGACCACAACTACCCAAAAGTTGTGGTGAAAGAACTCCCCCTTGTGAAAAGCCTCTACAAACTCCCCTCGGCAGGAAATTTGGGGCAACTCATGCAGAGCTCTAATATGTAGGGGCATATGTATGCATATCAATTTCTCACATTATATATACTACATACTGAATGTAGGTATAAAGTATGCATGGGAGCAAGTAAAATCGATTGTAACATTAAAAATGTTGAGGAGAGTCGATAGTGAATAGACGTCATGGATGACAATGAGTATGAGACCACTCATGAGATGCTCCAGTTATGTAAATGTATGTATGTATGTATACATACATATGTATTAGGTAGTTATGTACATGTGTATGCATGTGCATTGAAATTAGAGATTGGAACCAGAGAAAATCAGCTAATAAATATCTAGTACCGACAATACGATCTAAGACAACTTGAACTGAGCTAAACCAAGTGATTAATCGAATAATCTGTGCTTTACTTTAACGTTCAATCGAAGATTTTATGCAACATTGGCCAAATTAGATAACTGTAAATATTAACGATGTAAAAACACATTTTCAATGCCTGGGAAAAAGGCGAAAATTCACGAATCCATGAAAGTAGGTCTGTACGTACCATGCACGCGGCCAAGGGGGAAGGCACACAGTTTAAAGCAAACATATGTATGTATGTTACTCAAATCATGAAATATTTTTTAAAGATAATTTAAAGTAAATCATCGAAAATCGTATGGAAAAGACGTAATTGACATGTTTCCAACAGCTTTGTGTGAACAAAGAAGGTATTTTTCCCTTTGCTCGCGCTGGTTTAAAGGAGTTTTTTGTTTTTCAATTTAAGCTAGAATCCGTTCGGTTGATCGCGCTTTTGACAGATGAGCTGGATCGTAACTTTTTTCCAAATATCGCATGCCAAGTGACCACACTGTAACGCTCTATACTAAGTCGCGCGTTTGACATTAAAAACATTTTAAAATTACCCCTTTTGATGAGAAATGAAGTATTTAGTACGAGAAAACGATTTTTTATATAATACACTTTATATATAAAACACTGCACAAACAATATCGATTGTCAGTGCAACGCACCAGTAAGGTACGATCAACGCGCGACCGACCGAACGCGTAATTGCGTTTCTAGCTTTGTGTTCTTAATTTTTACCGGTTTGAAACCAATTCGGTCTACCATCTTTGATATCTGAAGCAACTGAAACAAAAACAAATCTGTGACTAGCTCTTGATCATATTCTTCCAAATAGTTTTAAAAGCTAATCAAATTCATTCCAGCAATCATTTACGAAAAATGTACCTTAAAAAGTATTATTGGAAATGAATGTGGTACTTTGAATGATTGATTGATGACTTCTATAATAAATTTGACTAAGGACATTTCAAGTCAAATTTACTAGAAACCAATTTTAAACAAAATAGTAAAAAGATCTTGAAACTTCTTTCACTAACATCCCTTTGTTTATTTCGACCAAAATAAACGGAAGTTTTAAACACTTATGGCGTTTTATTTTCTCCAAAAAATGTTGCCTTTTCGTTGTTCTCTTTGGTACTTTCTAGCTGTCAAAAGGAAGATTTCAATTCGTTGAAAGTCGCTGTGTGGAATGCGACAAGCTACCACAGTTAACTTGGCCCTTAAAGAACCGCAAAATTACGTAAAATTTAAACTAAAAACAAAAATCAAATTGTTAGATATGTGTGTGTGTATATATAAATATGTGTGTCGTTTAAAAATATCACTTTGAAAATTTAGGAGTAGGATTTTCTTTTTGGTATTTTCATAAATGAAATAAGTTTTAAGCAACTTAAATAAAAAAAAAATTCAAATGCCTGACTTTGAATAAAACTAAAATAGATTATATATTAAAACGCATCGCAAATGCTAATTGCGTCAAATAAAAGCGATTAGTAAACTTGAGGGAATCCAAAAAAGGCCCAAAGACAAAATACGATAACTTAAAACACCAAATACTGCATTGGCACTTGTGGAAATGTAGCCGAGTTAGCTGTAATGGTGGAAAACTGCGAATTTGGACGAAGCAGATCTTCACTGGCGTACAAAACTACGTATGGTTATGTATGTATGTATGTATGTTCATATATACATGTAGAGAATGTATAAAAATTAAGGTTATAAAAATAATAGAAAAAGCTTGTTGAAACCAAAACTGGAAAACAAAAACTGTGGAAGCCGAGGGAGAATGGAGTGGTCAAATTAAGATGTAAATTTTTTCAATAAAACTTAAGTGTATAGATATGTAAGTGTGAAAGTCCAACCGAATACATGAACTAAAGCTACATGGAACATACTATTTTAGAACAAAAAGACATACATACATATGCATGTACTTACACACGTTTACTATATAATGTATAACACATATTCTAAAACCAACTATGCATAAGGAAATGAGGGAAGGAGGTTCAATTTATGTGAGGTGAATTGTAGAGTTTAATAAAGTTCAGCAAACGTTAAGTTTCACCAGAAGTTAAAGTTATGTTGATAGCCATAAGTAACAAAATTGAGTAAGGATATAGTGTTAATACTTGTAAAAAGGACGGGGAAGACGAAAAGGTATGATAATGTGGATTTTCAATCAACGCATACCTATGCACATACCCAGAAGCATTCTTTCAATCAGGCAGAGTTGGATGCGAGAACAACACCCACACACACATAGAGTGTTGAACCGTGAGACATTTAAAAAAAAACTAAAATAAATGAACTATATTACAATCAATAATTTCAAAGTTAAAAAAAAAACAGCAACAACAAATTAATGCATATAAAAATATAAAATAAAATGACTAATCTAACGCAATTAAATACCATGTATGTATGTACATATGCATGCATAAATATGTATATAACTATAAAAACAATAAAATAATAATAAATAGGCTAGAAGAAGAGAAATATAATGCTAAACGAAAAACAAACAAAAATCATTAAAAAAGTTAGTATACTAATTCTCTGTGATTTCTGTATTTAAACTACTTACATACATATGTATATAGTTATAAAGTAATGTCTCTATAAAGGAACGCAACAAAGTGCAGTTACCATTGTTCATGGAGCAGCTATTACTAATGAAGGTTGTAAAGAATAAATGTAACAGGAATCCCATGCACGTAATAACAGCACATACATATGCATGTAATAATAATAATAATAATAGATTGGCGCTTACACATATGTTAGTGTTTGGCCGAGCTTCTCCTCCGATTTGTGGCGTGCGCCTTGATGTTGTTACACAAGGTTAATATTGGATTGGGATTATATTGGCAGTTTGTACAAGTTAAGTCAGCAAGCATTACAGTAAAGATATATAACAAAAAGAAAAGGAAAATCCAGTAATCGCACATAAAAATTTACACATGAATTCAAAACAAATCGCAGGGGCGGTGCGTAAAGAAATGAAATAGAATTTCGAATTTGTAATTTTGTTAAATGTACAGTAAATTGTTGCATTTTATATGAAAAAAGAGGGTATTAAGTACATAATATGCTTTACATAAGTGTTTCGTAATGAGTGCATTACAACAGCTTCTATCAGAACCATCTTTAACGGCTTTGTTGTTCTTTAAATTTATGTGTTTGGCCTCTTCACTTAACAATTTAAGTATGTATATATGTATCTACGTATGAGTATGTATATGTATGTAGATTTCCAAAAAACAACCGTTTGCAATAAACTGACGAACTCACGCGGTCTTGTGCCCAATGAAATTGTTAGAAATGTGTGAATCTGCCACAACCATTTCAAACGAAACGATTAAACATGTTCAAATAATAAAATGATAACAATTTTAAATATTTACAATTCGGATTTTTGATTGCCAGATAGCTGTAAAATAAAATGGTATTACTTGATCAGCACATTTCAATTTGTATGAGTAAACTTCGTCAACAAAGAGACACATACGCACCAGACTACAATAGCAATTTATGAAATTCATTTTCAACTGCTACTTAAGATCACTTTAATGTACTATTTTTTGCGCATGCACAAAAAGTACAATTGTCGTTAAACTATCTCCCTTTGATTGCTGAAACCAAACACATTGCACAGATAGGTTACTGCCAATATGGAAGTATTAAATAGGGATGCTAATCTAAATTCAGAAAAACAACTCAGTTCTGTCCGTACTCATATCGATTTTCAGTATGAAAATAGAAAGTTACTTGCCGTACAGTGAAAACAGCTCTTAAAGAAAATGTTCCTGGTCACCAGATCAATTCAAGTCCGTGCAATGTGTCAAATAAGGATTCTTTACTTACTGAGCACACGTATTGTTGGTATTTTAAGGAGAAAGTAGAATAGCTAAGTTACTGTCTGATATCCATATATGGTGTATATTTGATTTTGATTATACATATTTAAATAATAATATGCATACATACTCGTACACATGATACAAAAAGAAGGTAGTTCCATTGTCACTTTCGCCAACATATTAACCACCTTACAATTAAGCAGATTGTGACATTTCGTGATACCATACCCAGTAGTTAAAATCTTTCACTTTTTATCATACGAATTTTTTATAGACATCTGGTACTTAAAATCTGAACAAGCAAATGGTCTTTTGTTTTCGAAACAGATGAAGGCTCATGGTGGAATTATACCAGGTGAAGTAATAAGAGCGAGAAGAAATATTATAACATATTATACTGCTTTATTTGAAATTTTCCTTTTAAAATTTTGTATTGCGCCATGGTGAAGGCTAATGCTCTTATAATACTTTAAAGTCGATAAGTTGATAATAGTTGTTCTAGCTTGGATTCTACCAAAATAAATGTTCAATATATTTCAATGCAACACAAAGAACGCCCCTGAGTCCCAAAGTAAATGCCACTTTCAAGTTACTTGAAAGACATGCGGTTGAATGGACACAAAATATTAAATAACACATCGAAATGTGCAATTGCAGTGCCTGTATTATATCAGAAACAATCTTTACCGATACCGGGAACAAATTGGCCGCTAGCTGCATTATGAAGCAATCAGCTGACATTAAAGATTTAGAAAATATGTACTAAAATTTCGGGGGAAAAGTTATCGAATTTAATGTGAAATCTGAACATTTTTAGGGTAAGGTATTAATTAAAATAATTTTTTTATATAATCCCAAATATATGATATAAAATCCCCCCTACCAAAAAACTTAAATTGGGTAACGCCGCTTCGAATTTTTCACAATCGAGCAGTTGTTAAAAATCGGCTTTTTAATCAAAAAGTTGTTTAATGAAACTACCTTCTTTTTTGTATCATGCTCGTATACTTACATCTATACCATATTTATATTTATTCAATCAAAAAAGAGTACACATATGTAGTTTGTATGCATTTTACTTTTACTTTACATTGTCTACTTCCACTTTGGTAAAATACGAATTAAATTTTAATTATTTTTATATATCGTCGGTGTAGAACTTTTCAGGAAGCACGAAAAACCGATTTATTTCAATAGGAAACACCTTCTGCACATAACTATAGTTAATTCCTGCATCAAAAAACTTGGCAAATCATATGTTGTCCCTGATTTTGAAAAATAACTTAAATTCTAAGAAATCACTGATCATCCAAATCATCTCATTTTTGACCTAGTTCGAATTAGGTGGTGTTGCATCTACACCGACGATATATTAACACTGCCTCATACAGCTTCGTTCTTCTCTCTTTATTTACTTCTAAATCAAGCTGAACTGTTTGCACGTACATATTTCTTTCTCTTCTAGGTTGTATTGCCTGTTGATGTCATTTCTCTTTCGCTGCTGTTCTACTTATACGCTTTCATTGCTGTAAGCCATAACAAACAGTATCAGAATCAATAGGTCGTCCGACGAATTTATAGCCCCCTCCTTTTTTTTGATGTCGGTTAAAAGCGTCGCATGGAGTAGCTAACTTCTACAGCTGGTAATGCATTTGAAGTTTGAACAAATTTAAAAATTGCAAAGCTGGTAAAGTTCCGAAGATTTTCTGATTCGAAAATCAAACTACGGATTTGGAATGAACATGCCAGAACGAAAAACTGATACTCAGATTTAAAAATTCAAATTCACATGTAAAAAGGAGTAAAGCGAAAAAATTTTAAAGCTAATATCAAATATTTTTGAAAACTATTCTTCTTGTCCACGTTACGTTCTTCCTTAAAAGCTTACCTCTCTCCCACAAATTTTAGGCGGTAACATTTCTCATTAAGCAATTCATAACAGCCATGTCAATAGTGGTACACACAAACTTTTGGTTGAAATTTTCACAATTCTAAATTAAAATTACAACACCTTACAATGAAAAAAGAGTTTAGTTATAGTTACCAAATCTTTTGGTATGAGAAAAATATTTTGTCGACGTAACCAAATTCTTTTCTCAGTGTAAGTCTAATTAAAAGCTCTTTACAGTTGACGACTGAACTAAATTGGAAGGAAAACAGTTGATGATTAAATATTTAAAAGGTTGGCGTGTCAAAGAAAACTCCTCGTCATTTCCAAATTATGTAAATGGAATTAATCTTTAACTATTATTCAGCCTTATCGTGAGTTTCGCCCAAAAACAATTTCGCCCGAAATTTTTTCATCCGCCCATAGAGAATACACATAGTTGAAAAGTGAACGATTTCGGGCGAAAATGAAACTCTCGATAAGGCTGGTTATTATTATTGTTATTTTTCTTTTTCAAAGTGGATTAATTAGTTTCCGACGTTGTCATTTGATATTTAAATGAAGCAAACTTCAATGCAGTCAAATACAAACGCAATGAATATTAACGAAAACTTGTAGAAAAAAATATTAAAACAATGAAGTAAGTTAGTAAAAGAATGAATTTTATCTATATAAATAAAATATGCAAGTAAGGAAAAGGGATTTTATAAATTTTTATTTTTTCAAAAAAGAAATCAATCAAAAATATGAAAACTTAACTAGAATATATGTACATACATAAGTATGTAGTATGTGCATAAATTAAAAACTCATTAAAATAATATAAAACAAATTTAGCAACTGGGAATAGGTTCATGTATGTATGTATACGAGTACAACAAAATATATAACTAACTCAAAAATTTAACTATTTAGATCAACAGTAAGCTTACACAAAATGTGATGCTAGAAAGTGAAATAAAATGTGACATAATAAGGCAGCCATGGTAATATTAAAAAACTATAAGAAACAAGGACATCAAATCATTTATGAAGCGATTTTATTCACAGCACATTTAAGAAACATGCATGTACATACATACATACATATTACATACATATGCATAAGATAGATACATATGTATCATAATGTCAACTAACAACAAAAACACTAACAAAAATATATATTTGTATGTAGAAATGGATGCATACTTCATTAGGACGAAAACATAAGTAATTAATTTTCTAAACTCGCACAGTGTTGTGCGAAACAAAAGCAGCAGATCGCTCATACAATATCGATTGCAATTTTTTAATAAAAAAAATTAGATTACAAAAACGAAAATGTATACACTATGTACATACGTATGAACTATGTACATATGTACACATGTAAGTATGTTGTATGTGAATGCACATTTTTATAACTGTTCCTCATTTTTTTTTAACTGGCAATCAAAATTGTATGAGATTTGCTGTTTTTGTTCTGCTAAAAACTGTAGGTACATATGCATATACATATGTATGTACATATATATTTATGTATGCACTTATGCATAATGTCACTCGCTCGAGATGACATCGCTGCACTAACGTATATATGTACATACATATATATTTGTGTACATATGTAGATAAACATTTAGCCACCAAAAAAGTATAAGAAGAAATTATTCTAAAAGAAAATTGCATTTACTAAGATAACAAAAAGATATATATTAAATGTCATACATACGTACATAGCTACACAATAGATATGTATATACCTGTATATGTATATATATGTACATTAATATATCTGCATATACGTATATTGTACATAAATCTTAACACATACATAGAAACACACTGAAACACCAACAAACTATAACGCAAAATAAACCGATTAAAAGAGACTAAATAATCTAAAAAATGCATTTTAAAATGCAACGCAGATACAAAAATAAAAATGCACAATCTTACATACATGTACGGAAGTAAAGCATACAATTTCATAGATTGCAATCAAAGAAATATTCCTAGTCCGCAGACAAGTTAGAGCCATACAAATCTACTAGCAGAATGAAAGCTTATATTATTACACGCATATGTAAATATGTATGCATAATGTATGTGTATAAATACATATGCACATGTATACATACATTAATATGTAGTACATACATATATGCATACTATTCCATTAGCGAAATATGTATAATGAGGAAATCGTTGAAGACTGAACAAGTTGAATTGAAGTACAGTGTTTCCCGGATGTATATAAGCGCGTATAAAAATGTGCGCAAAATAGTGCTACGAAGCGTTCGGTGATGTCAAAGTCATTTCAGTGGAATTTGATTTCTGTAAAATTTACAATTGCACTAGTTCTGGTGCTGTGTACTTACATATATGCGGGAAATACTGTACATATGTACGTATGTATGTACTATGAATGTATGTATATTCATAAAACATATATGTACATACGTAGTATGTGTGTAGAAATGTATGTTCAATATTCAATAAAAATCAATGTCAATCATTTGGTATTAATAATTGGTTAAGTACTTAAATGATTCCATAGGGCTTATGAAAATACATTCATATGTATGTAAACACCTTGACGGAAAAAATCAAGTCAGTTTCAAAAATCAACATATCGTCACCAGACATGAAAAAAGACGTACATATGTAAGCTCAAAGGTTGACCACAAAAAAAGACGCGTGAAAAAATTTCGGCGTAGAAAGACGCGTAAACTTGTTGGCGCGGCAAACTATGTTTGCGGGTGTAACAGCATACAAATTCCCCAAAAGAGTATTCGGGGAATGATGCTGAAGTGACATTCCTTGGCCAGATATTAATCAATGTTTACGCGTCTTTCTTCGCGGACGTTTTTTTACGCGTGATTTTTGGTAAATTTTTTGCGCGTCCTTTTTCGCCGCCAAAACACTCGCGATCCTGCGTATCTAAAAAGTAATTATTAGTCAACTAATTTTCAATTATTTTAAAACAAATGCAACATGGGACAGCTTTGATTCCATATTCTATTTTACCGTTCTTATTCGTGAACTTAGTTTTATTTGTTTTTCAACAGTATTATTGAGCTTTGTACCACAATTTTATTTTATAGGAAAAATGGAAAAGCAACAAAGTCTAAGCGGTAGAAGTTATTTAAGTTATTGAATTCAAATTACAAGTAAACTAATTGAAAATAAATGCAGTATGGGACAATTGACTGCATCCTATGACACCACCATATTAAATAAATCAATTCGTTTCAAGAATAATCAATTAGTTGTTATTGAAAGAAAACTACTTTTAAAGTAATCTCATTTCTGGCAGGGTATGTGCATACATATGTACATGTACCTACATAGGTATGTACATAACTATGTTTGCTATGGATAAATGTCATGCCGTTTTTGAGTGGTGTTGTGTAAGCAAATTTAGGTTAATACGGGTATTGAGGGAACTAGTATACTTAAGTACACAAGCAACTGCATGATTGGGCATATTTATAGGTACATGTCGCCCATTTTCCCAAGAGTGTCATAATTCAAAAAATCAAAAACCAGAGAAAAACTGCTCTATAGTAAAAATGAAGTCACATTTCCTTCCAATTAGCTATTGTCAATCGATACAGTAATGCAATTTATACACAACATAGAAGAAGTAGTGTTAGCCATTTCTGCACACTTAACTGAAATTTTTAATTTTTTTGATTATGACACTTGCAGAAAATTAGCGTTATGTGTATGGATAAATACATACATATGTAGATATATGTATGAATGTACATATGTATATATATGTATGTATGTACATATGTACATACAAACCTACATATGTATATGTAAGGATTTACTGCGCTTGTAGTTTTTTAATTATTGAACTTTGGACAAAAAACAAGAAAATTGTGTGCAGTATAATGTTGATTTGAAGCTGAAATGAAAGATATCAGCTCTGGAATCAGATTTCAAGAAGTATCGCTCAGAAGCTAAAAGCTAAATAATACATAATTAAAAGGAATAAAAAATTAATAATTAAATAACTACGTAAACAAATACATATTAAAACAATAAAAAACAAAAGTCCTTCTCATGTCTTTCCTAAATAAAGTATGCCTTAAGTATATTTTTAAATCATAAAGAGAA
>JAPVRG010292447.1:11252-23724 GCA_029783565.1 Rhagoletis cerasi
TTTACTTTTACATACCAAATTTGTCGCGTTGAGCAAAATTACACATAAAATATTTAAAATTGATTAAATATGAGCACTTAATGTTTATTATTAGAAGGCAATGTATTTTTACGTTCAAAATGTTTGCAAAAACTTTTAATACCTCTCCCTTAATTATCTTTTTCCTATTCCTTTAATTATCTATTTGCAAGAATGTAAAATTATTTCTATTATTCATGCTTTTGAGTACTTACATACTTATATGAAAATAAGTGAGAGAGGCTTGAGTACGTAATTCAGTTCTATGGCAAATACATACATATAAGCTAATTAATAAGAAAACACTTCATAGAAGCTCCAATAGAATCTACAGTAGAACAAAGCTCAGTTACCTGTTGAAAAAGTAATTTATGTACATATTTCATTTTGTTCTTATATCGAGCCCTAACCGTCAAAAGGGCGTAAGCAACAAATTGTTCGATTTTATGTTAATGATAGAAATCGATTACTTATCATCCATACGCACAAGCTGTCAAAATTTCAAAGCCCTATAAAGTACTGTTACAAAGTTATAGCGAAAGAAATTTTAGCTTAAATTCTCAATTGCAGTCTGTTTAAATTTCTTGTCAATAAAAAAACACGTCTGCTGAACAATTTACTTTTTGTCGCTTGCGCCCTTTTGGCGGATAGAGCTTGATATGTACATACTAATAATAAACACCTTTGGTTAAGCAAGAATGACTTTATCAGAATTGAGGCTCAAGTCATTCACCCTATTCCCTATAATACACTTTAATAATACACTTATGCATGTAACTAAAATACTATTAAAATAATTGGTTTGCGTGAGACGCTACACTTAAAGGTTTACCTGTTAAGAAAACTGCGCTTAATGTTTGCAGCCCTGATATTAAAAGTCTAGGATAAATGTGACTTTCCTGTGATTTGTAGAAATACATAAATAAGTTCTTATGAATGTGCGTACCGGTACGGCAAGCATTTTTGACACACTTAAGATAATTTTTTTAATACATTTTGATGTTACAGACACATGAGTCTACAGAGGGGACTCAATAGTCTTCGAGCCAACACCCAGTATTTGTTACATAAAATCACCATTGATTAACTTTAATGTACATTCAAATTCATAAATCTATGGGTTGAAATCTTTTTGTCAGCAACTTTGTAATTTTTTAAGCGTTCAGCTGCTTCTTCTATGCATATATGGTATAGCATAAGTTTATACATATGGATTTGTAGTGAAAAGCATGCGACAGCTCATATCGTGATGCCACTATCGATTTCCCTTAGTTTTAGTTCTTTTTTGCAAATACATTTATAAGTTTCTTGCATTTACACATCACCGCATTCAGCTACTTTCTTATACATACACACATACAATATGTGTTTTTTTGCATGTTTGCAAATAATCCTTGCTACTGAGCTTAGGAATTGTGAAATGCGAGTGTGAAAAAGTTTGGTAACTACTGGTACCTTGGTACTACAACAAAACAGGTACTAAGAAAAGAGCAAAAAATATATTTACATACACACATATATACACATGTGTGTAACTACTTATGAAATCACCGCATTGAACCGACGGTCATTGTACTTCGAGCGAATGAGCAGAGTAAAAGGTCCTTTGATTGCTAACAAGTAACTTTTTAGTATTACATGCTTGTACATACAAACGAATATTTTTGTTGAGAACAAAAGTCGTCGAATAAGACGAGCAAAAAGAAGTGAACAGTCAGTGGCTACTGGATAGCGTCGGAAAGTTATGTTAGTTGGAAGTTATAAAGCTCAAGGGCGGTGACGCTATGCGACTTTTGAAAATAGAGACAGAAGAATGTGTATTTATGTATGTGTAGTTATCATGGTAAATACGTACGTACGTATTCAAACATATATTCAGCTTAAGTGCCAGTGTGTAACCGCAACACATAAGTACCACCCTGTTGGAAGAAAGTGATTTTTTTTAAAATCAACTATTCGAAAAATTACTTTGAAACAAATGCTACTCTTTTTACCCAATGAACCATCAATTGAGAAAACAGTTGGAAACATAGCGCTTATGAAGTTCTTTAAGCCAAATGTATTTAAAAGTAGTTTAAATCATATGCAGAGTCGGACTATTGACTTGAACATTGTAATTCAAACCGAACATTTGAAAACATATTTACTTGTCTGGCTGTGGCTGAATGTGCAAAGATGCTCCAGAAGGTTCGGGTTCGAATGCCGTCAGAGGAAAGATGTCAAAATGATAATAAAGAATTTTTCTTTTGTGTCTCCGAACTATGAAAAATCATCTGTGAAGTGCAGAACGAAGGCGCATTCAAACAAAAAATACTGATTTTAAAGTTCCTTAAACCAAATGCATTTTAAAGTAGTTGAGTCGAGTTGAGTAGTAGAGTCGTGCAATTGACTTGCTCCTATGACATCGCCATGTTAAATAAATCATTTGTTTTTATGAAGAACAGTGAGAATGTTAACCAGTTGTAGTTAATAAAAAAGTACTTATAAAATTGCTTTTAAAGTAGTTCAATTTCCGGCCGGGACATGCAGCTTAAGTGCCAGTGTGTAACCGCAGCACATAAGTACACTACATACTACTCGTAGCTCATTTCAGTATTTCGTATTGTTGGCATGTGATTTTAGTGTCTGGACATGGTCTTAAACTGTTATTTTTATGAAGGCTGGCATATGTGTGCTTAAACTTACAATACCTTTACACATATGCTCTTATCGAAATCACAAATTCATATGTAAGTGATTATTTGTGGCGTTTGCTGCTTCTTTTATCCTTGAAAAAGGTGAAACAACCTTTAAAAAAGCTTTCATTCAATCAGTATTTATGAACCCAAGTATACATATATGTATATGTACATGTGTTGGTAAATATATGAATCCCCTAGTAGTAAAATGTCGATGATGTTGATAATTAGCTGAGTGCTAAGAACCGATTTTAGAAAATTCCAGGTGTCGTTTCAACCCATTGTGCCAATAAATGACGATATTTAACATTCTGGACTCATAAGTCATTATGTATCAATTCAGATATGTTTATGTATGTACATATATGTATGCCAGTCTGGCCAAAGTGGCTTTTACAACCAAGCATTAATGGATATTTACAGCCAAAAAAAGTTGAAATTGTGCCATGAATGCCAAGTGGTTAGCACTTACATAAGTGCAGCCTTGAAAGCCAAACCAAGGGTCAACTACCTTCATAAGAGGCAAGGATACAATTTAAGTACAACAGCTTGCACTTTTTCTGTGGTCCTGCTTAATTTATCACAACTTGTTGCTGAATTGAAAATATTTCGTAAAAACATATATCCAGCTCAGCGTATTACTTATTATTCAAGTCATACCTGGATACCGAGACATTGATGGAAAGGTACGAGCACTCTTAGTTTTTCAGAAATTGACACAGTAAATATTAGAGCTTTTGATATAAAATGACGCAAGTAAGTAATCACATCAATCTGATTAAATTATGGTACGATAGATTCAGTAAACTACCCTCAGTGAGAGATCCCCGCGCTTGCCATTTGCCCATCTGCAATAACATAAGACTACCGATGTCTTCTTTACCCTTTGCTCAAGGTACCGCTTTCAGGACACCTTACTGTCAATAATCAAGTACAGATACGTACTTAACCTTATCGGAGAGTATTAGCGGTATTTTACCTCTTCTCCCTGTGAAAAGAAGAAACTACGTTTTGTTAGGGTTTGCACCTAAACCGCAGCTGATTGCCCAGTTTTCAACTAATTTCAGATATCTCTGCAAAAGCTCATACAGGCTGCTTAAGAACACTCCTCTAACTGTCAGTGCAACGTCGTCAGCAAAAACAACTACCCGACAGCCGTTCTGCTCCAAAGCATCCAGCAGATCGTTGACATCAACGACTAAAACAAAAGTACTCTGAGTACTTTTATCTGAATGAACTTTTCTGTTGCAAAGCATGCGATAAATAAAGCAGACATTGCAGAGGTTGCCTCCGGCAAGACGTTATTGAAAGCCCACTCGATTTCAAAGAAGGCTCCAAAACTTTTTGTAAGAAGGACTGCTCAATTCTCTCTGCAGCTGTGTGTAAAGCTGATTCTACCTACTTGCCTGTGCAAGAAACATGCAGATTTGAAGACAAACGCTCTCAATTAAAATCGTCAGTTAGTAATCTAGGCGTATTTAAGAGAAAGGAGGAGATAAGTGATTGGTCTTAAGACCCTAGGGGACATAAATACTTACATACTTATAAATATATATATATAAATGTATGTACATATGTGAGGCATTGATCGCTCTCTAACATTTTGGAATATAGCTCCTTCCTAAGCTCGCATGGATAACGGTTGGCCAGCAGTACGACGATGACGTCAGGACCCAGAGCCTTTAGCAAGTTGAAATAGTCGATAGCTGAGAGCAGGCGGTGCTCGTCCGAAGTTTCCAAGCTGCTGGCTTCGTTACACGCTGCTTCGAAGCGGTTCCGGACTAATCCAAAATGAGCACACAGGGGCATCTAAAGTAATAGGATTCCTTGAGAGAACTCATCTGAACACCGAAGATTCATGGCTTCCCTGACTATGAATAGTATTTTTCTGAGGTCCAATTTCAGGTGAGCTATTTAAGTTGAGATTGTTGATTAACTTCAAAAATTAAATTTCAGATCATATATTTAAACTGTAATTAAATGCCCAATATTGGCTATTTAAATATGAGATATGCAACCCTGCGTTTATACCAAACAACAATCAGCAGTTCAGCACAAAATGTAAACAAACAAACAAATGCAATAACAATTTCAAGGAACAAGCAACAGTGGCGCCACCTGTTTGTCATTTTTTAATAAAGGTGATTCATAAAGGTGATCTTAAATGGCATTAAAATAAGAATCCATAATTAAACTTAAGACCCATCAACTTTTTCATCAGAAATTGGGCCTTAGTTTGTCAGTTTTAGCGCCAACAAGCTTATTATTTTATAGCTTATGTTGAGAACATATGAAGAAAAAAGTTAAAAGTTATTGCACTTTAAAAATTAAAATAGATTGTTGCAATAAGTAGCTCAAAATATTGAATTTTTAATATAAATATGTATATCCATATAACATGACTTTTATCTCACAGTTATGTAATAATAGCCCTGAACTTACCTCACCAAAGTAACACACAGGAGAAAATCGCAGGTAAGTCCACACAAGCCCACATACAGGAAGCAAACAGAAATAAAAGTTTACACACCACAACAAATGGAGTACTTCCTCATAAACCCAATAGCGGTATTCTCGAAGTCTTGCAAAGTTGCACGGATTGCACGGTAAAAACCGGTTCTCCTATGGGAAAGCGCAATACTCCGAGAATACCCCTAATGTTGCGTAAAAATTGCAAAAAAAAAAAATAAAGCACAGTCAGCAAAATAACCTGATTATAAACAAAACTTTGTAGACAAGGTTAAGTTGCCACTAATTGCGGGCCAACATGCAAAATGGCACAACGACAATGATGCGCTTTGGCCTCGAGCGGTTGCTGAAGTGACTGACTGACGACCGGTAATTGCACAAATGCTAGCAGAAGACATAAATACCACACACAAAAAAAAAAAACACCTCCTCACACGTGCATATAAACAGACACTCGTGCAAGCATGGGTAGGGAAACAGATATTCAACCAAATCTACCGACCACCGTATGTGTCCTGAACACAACTTGCAACCGCAAATGTGTGTTAGTATGCACACGGAGAAATGTGTGGGATTTCTCTGTTAACATTGTGGAGAAATGTGGCATGTAATGGAGTAACCGTAAACTGTAAAATCCTGTCATTCGTTTAAGTGGTTGTGTGTAAATGTTTAAGTGACTGTATTAAAACCAAATCGTACATGCAGAAGTACATTGCCGCATACATACAGACTCACACGTATGCAAAAATAATCATACATAAAAGAGCACAATTGACTTACGCCCAATTTAATTACGCTCGTCACTATGGCTGCATTCCAACTATTCTCGATGCGCAGCAACTCCTGGCGCGTCTCAACGCTCAGATAGCGTGGCTCATGTCCGGAGCTCTGCAGCAGAAAGCAATGTTGACGGCTATCCACCGTTTCCGATTCCTTCACAACACGGAACATTGTCTGATAGACTTTGTAAGCCACCAATGCCTTCGACAAACCGGCGACATTTAACTGCAAATGGAATAAGAGGAGACAAGAAAATAGTAGAAAAATGTTAGGAGTTGTGAAGACGCTACAAATTAAAGGAAATGTAAAAAAAGAAATAAAGAAATCAGTGCAATCAACTAATAAATTAGCAACGAGGCATTCAACTCTTGCACGAGGCATAATAGGAATCGTTGCAGTGGCTCAGCATTCATTTACCCGTACACAATTTGCTTCGTAACCAAAAATCCTTTGTGCTTTTGGTGTAGCTTTTGATCCTTTTTATTTACTAAAAAGTATCGCACAGGGTGGTAGGAAGAGATAAAAGAAGTAAATTACGTTTTATATGTTTTAAATTGATTAAAATGGCTGCTTCGTTTAATTTGGCGCAAACAAATGGCTAAAATAAAGTGGAAAAATTAGTTTGGCGTAAAAAAACCTGAAGTGGTTACTATTGTTGTTGCAACTGGAGCGTACTAATAAGCTCGATTGACCCTCGAAATTCGTGCCTGTACAGCAGTATTTTTATTTTTTTTACGTTTGCCTACAATTTTATTTATAAAAGTTTTCAGCGTTATTATATTTAATTGCGTCGATTGTGCGTTTATTTGTTTTTACTTATATTTACCGCATTTTTTTGTGCACAGTTGTTGATCCTTCAAAAAATTCATAAATGTGCGCACAATGCAACAATGGCACTTAAAAATAAAGCAAAATAAAAATATTTCACTTTTGAAGCTTTTCGCGAGACTTTTAATAAGATAATAATAGAAAACTAATTAAATACTTTCATTTAACATTTTGATTAGAGTTCACTTGCTCCTTCACCATCTGATCGTGTACGGAGCATTGAGTTCAAGAGGCAAATTTCAACTTCAAAATGCAATAATATGCACTGTACAGCGTGAGTTTATACTATACACAAAAATACATCACAGGTATGTATGGATGTATGTATGAGCATCATTCGGGTTGGCTTGAATACGATCAAAGTTTTGCATTTATGTGGACTGGGAGTCCACTGCCAAAAACCAGAACAGAGGCAAGATTACACCGCCCCAAGGAAGCCATTTACCAACCTCTGGCATGGTATAAAATACACATTTATTTCCCACAATCATCTAGATAACACGAAATGAATCCACAGATTGTTTTATCAACTGCATGCCGTTTATCCGCAGAGAACATGGAGTCAGAAGTAGCCTTCTTAAACGACTCCTCCCATTTTATAATACCCTTCTTCTAGCTCCACTTCGATCCTTGTTGCAAGGTAGCGCTACAACATTTTCCACTCTGGTATGCATGTTGGTGCGTAAGAGGGGGCTATCCACCAAAACCTTTATTTAATGTACTTTTCAACAGCGTGCTCCAGGCCCATAATCATCCCTTTGCGGTTTATGAATGAAGATTACCAATGAGTGAGAATATGGCCAAATAACAGACGGACTCTAAAAACTCGTACTAGAGCGCCTAAAAGTTTGTCTTCCGTCAACTTGAGCATCTCCGAATACATGAGAAAAATACGCTACTGTCACTCAGGAAATTAAAGAGCTGCTAAATAAATCGAAACACAAAAAGATTACTTCGTGTAAACATACAGTAACATAGCCTGTGGACCAAAAATTTTACAAGTCATTTGACAGAGCAGCAAAATTATGAAAAGTGTAGGGGAGCATAGTAGTGCACTTCGAAACTAGAACTTCATTGTATTCACAAATTATGGAAAAGGCAGCAAGTAAATAAATTTATACACAGACAGAATAAAGGCCCGGTTATGCGTACTTAGCATTGCATAGTAAGACGTGAGAGTTTTCAAATAAGTGTTTGGGCGCGATTGCTAACACCAATCGCCTAAATGCATGCTATGTAATGCTGCGTGTGCAAAAATTTATAAAATTCTTGCACATGCACTTCTCAACTGCCGTGTAATACAACTTTCTTAAGTTATAATTTGATGGCAGTTTAAAGCATGCTCGGCCTAGTCTGATGCATCCTCCGGACAATGCTTCCGGAGTTTTTTGCGGACTCTGCTTGCGCTTGGCTTACAACCATGCTAAGGTGGTAATTTGTAGAATTAAAAATGTGTATTGTTGAGTCTAAACCTTAGGTTGAAACATATACTACTTAGAGACCTGTCACAATTTATTTAATTATCAAGCCTAGAAATTTTATAAACTTGGTGCTCAGGCAACATACGCTATGGAATGTCAATTTGTGAACAAAAATATTGCAGACTCTAGGTATTCTTTAAGAACAAATATTTTCAAGTATTTGCCGCTTAAACCACAGTGCGTGTCCGCGCTACCATTTGTTGGCATCAATTTTTCCATTTGCCTTGAAGCACCAACATAGTCCGTGAGCATTTATAGCATAAAATAGGATTTTTATCTGCATAGCATGAGTGCTTTGAGATGTTTTTGTAAAAATATTTCAATGCAATATATTTTTTACACTACTATCCTGTGCACACAACCAACGAAACCGCTCAGAGAGTGGCTAGAGGAAATGCGATTTTCAATTTTACTTTATTTTTATGTACTTCATTTCCCTTTTTTTGTATTTTATTCTTATATTTCTATCTACATTTTCCTGTTTTGAATTGCAGCAGAGCAATGAGGGTTCAATTTTTTTATATAAGTATGGTTAGCGAAGAGTATTTCTTTGAAATCATTGCTTATTTGCTTGCCGTTGCGTTATGCATTGCATTGCAATTGCAATTGCATGCGTCGGCACGAGTTGTGGTAAGTTAACTGGCGCCAGTTGGCAGCCAGCTTGTGTACGGAAGTATATACATATAGTACTAAGTAGATGGGAGAGTATTTGTATGTATGCCAACGGGAGATGCTAATGTTAATCCCTTTCTGTGCTAGTTTGGCTTTGAAATTTTCAAAAACAAGTTTATTTTGTGGCAGCTCAAACGGAATGTACAAATGCACAAAAGTGTAGGTATACGTGTGTTGTAAGCATATCATTTATTCACTGTAAAGTGTACATGGCGTATACGTGACATATACTCAAATGCAATCTACTCATGCTGACGGCCAAAAGAACGGACGTGCATGCGAAAACATAATTTTTTTTTGGCGAAAATTCCTGTTGCTTTGTGTATTACTTATTGCATTATTATCTAGATACATATATGTAAGTCCTTGGGACGAAATCGATTTTTGAGCATCGCCAACTGTTTGTGGTAGAACAAACAAGCTGAATTGTGGCAGTTTACTGAGTGAAGATAAGTGACAGATGCTCGATGCATTCGAAGCGTATTAAGGGTAAGTATGTATAAAAATATAGAGTGCATTTTCTGACAATAAAATAAATGGCTCAATGATAATCTAATCCACGTAATTTTACAAAATCGGGTCAGTTTTTGATTCTTGTTCATTCCATTCTGTTATTTTTTGGTTTTACTCCTACTAATGCATAGACATAGTACATATATACATAATTTTAAATTAACTCAAAGGCTTGAAACGCGTTTAATGGAAAATATTGTTGGGTCTTTTGACGCTTTCATTGCTCAAGAGAAACTTATTTTTGATATTCGTATCTAAAAAAATTCTTTTGAAATTGGAAAGAATAAAATACTGTATGTATTTATACATCAGTTCGGCGTTAAGCGTGCATATGTGTATGCCGATTCTCTTAATAAATTTTTATTTAAAAATTGAGCTTTTACACATAAGCACATATAGTATAACGATGTGCGTCTATTTTATATAATTATACATTTGTAGTTACTATAAAACTTCTTTAAAATGAATGATGTGAAAATGTAAGCATATCTTCCTATGCAACACGAACTTGTTTAGTTAATTTATTCATATAACCAAAAAAATTGCAGGGAAGCTTTTGTCCTTGCTGGTAGTTAATAATAAGCTCTTAACCTGATTAAGTAGTTAATAAGCCAAAGTCTTGTGAACACTTGAATGAAAGTGCATCCATCTACACTTACTATTTTATATACATGCATACGAATGTATGTACATTAGGGTGGTCCTTAAATGTATGAAGCACATTTTTACATCAGATTTCCTTAACGTCAACCCCTATATCGATGCTAATATAGTCAAAGATATCCCACATACATTTTAATCCCGATCGGAGGCCGTTTAGGCGTGTCGCACAAGGGTCAAAGTTCACATTCTTCTATGGAGACTCAAGAAATTTAAATTAATTTTTTTTCCACCTAATACCCAAAATCGATACTACTAACGTCGAAGATATCACATATAAATTTTGGTCCCGATTGGAGTTGGTTAAGGCGGGTCGCACAGGGGACAACGTCAGATTCCTGTACATCCAGTCTCCATAGTGGAATCTGAACTTTGACTCCTGTGCGACACGCCTTAATTGACTCCAATCGGGACCAAAATTTATATGTGATATCTTCGCCTATAGTAGTACCGATTTGGGGTATTAGATGCAAAAAAAATAAATTCAAATTTTTTGAGTCCCCATGGTGGAATCTGAACTTTGACCCCTGTGCGACACGCCTTAACCGTCTCCAATCGGGACTAAAATTTATATGTGATATATTTGCCCATGGTATTACCGATTGAGGGGGTGAGACTTAAAACTTCACATTAAGGACCACCCTAATGTACATATACACGGTATCCCAGAAGTCGTCGTAAGCCGGAAACGGCTGACAGGCCAGGTCATAATAGTTATCAGAAAAATATAAAAATAGTCTATGTCTTGTATTTTTAAAATTATAGCCGTTCAAAAAAAAAAACGAAAAAATCTACACCCTGTGATGGTTTTTTAATTCCCGTTACTACAAATTTCTACTTTTTCTCAATTTTATTTGTATTATGTAATACTGAGTAATGCCTCTGTAAATTGTCGTCTAAAATGTATAGTCAACTGCTCTAGCTTGGAAGAAAATTACACTTTTTGCCAAAAAAAAGTTTGAAATTTAATGCTTCGCCCAATTTAAACTGACTGTACTGAAAAAAAATTTACTACACTAGATTGGCAAGTAACTTTGAAAGTTGGCGCATTTAATAAAGATTCCAAAATAATATGACACTCGCTACATTGTTTCTTAAATTATGGACAATTTACTTAAAACGATTGTAGTGCACACAAGACTTTCCTTGGAGCCGTAACTTTGAAGGTAATTCTAGTTTCAGTGAGATGCAGAAAGTCATTTTACGAAGTGCGAGCAGAGCGTGACGCCACTTTGGCCTGGCCTGTCACCCGTTTCCGGCTTGGCGTCGAATTCTGGGACACTCTGTATATGAACCTTAATATACACATGCAGTGAAATAAGTAGCTGAGGTTAAGTTTGAATGGCAGCAAAAAACTTAGTGCCCTAGTATCAACTACATAAGTGACATAAACGTATCCTGGCAATGTTTGTACCAACCGATATGTATGTATATGCTATTAGTACGGTATCCCCATTGCTAATTAAAGCCGGCTATTTAAAAAGAAGGTGCTATACTGAATATTGTAGTCTTCATGCCAAGCATACGAGTTATATGGGTTTGGCTGTACGTAAGCCTGACGCAATACTCCACCTAAGACCCGATTTCTAAATATTGTGTAGAAAAATTTTGCTGTATAGATATACATAGATTCGATTGAGGATAGTTATATTCTCGCTAGGTTCGCTCCAATGATGTTACCCACTATAGATTGAAATGACTCGTTTATTAAAATTAAGCACCCCCTTATCGTCATATGCCACTTGTTTCACTCCCCCCGGGCTAGGCATGAGTAGTACTACATAACATAATAATTTTAGCCATTACTCCGCCCTACGGCGTATCCCGGGATAACAAAACTGAGTAAGTTAAAGTGGCATATATTTATATATGTAACACCAACAAATTTCTATTTACAGGGAACGGAACAAGCTATGTACATATTAAGTATTTATGTATATAAGTGCATATTATTTATCAAACTATTGAATTGAGTTTTTCAAAAGAAGATTTTCATTTAAACACTCACGATGTCGTCTGAAAAATGTACCGGAAATTAAACATACACATACCCGAGTATAAGTACATATCGTCGCTCGAATAAAGAAACAGTGTAAACGCCACATACACTATTATTCGATAATTGCACCATTGGATAGACAATCCTTTAATCTATTAGAAAAATCTTTAGTTTTCTTAGATATCTTTTTGGCTCACGAATTTATTCGCGAAAAACTAAATTGTATAATAATAATGTAAGTGCTACAATTGTTTACAAATAGTGTATGGTGCATTTGCAGTATTATTAAGCAAATCCCAAAGAAATTCTTGTAATATTAAAATAACGAAAAGTATTTTACTTCATTATATTGCTGATAACTTTCATAGGTTGCT
>JAPVRG010292475.1:0-10608 GCA_029783565.1 Rhagoletis cerasi
GGTTCGTTTTTGGCCGCCTGTGCTGTCTGTTGTCGCGCTTTTTCTTGTAACAGCAATAATTCCTCGGCATCATTATCGATTACATTTTCTATAGAATTGAATGTATCATCATCATCTTCCTGTAATAAAGGCAAAATCATCAAATAATTTAAAGGTTAAATCAAATCAAAAGCATGTAATTGTGTCACCTCGTCGAAAGCATCATCGTCATCATCATCGTCATCATCATCGTTAGCGTTGTTGGCTTGAGATCGTTCACTTTTTGTTTGTTGTTGTGTTGAGCGTTCATAAATTGGTTCTATATCATCATCATCATCGTCGTAATTTTCGTCATTTAGATTATCATTGCTAGCATTTTCATCGTATTCATTATCATCAACCTCATTCGCCTCTTGACTAGCTTCAACATTTTCTTCATTTGTGTTATGTTCCTCGTCATCTTCTTCACCATTATTATCTCCTTCATCATCAGCTTCATTTTCTTCCTCTTTTGAGGTTGCCTCTTGTGTTACATTATCATCATCATCCTCCTCCTCTTCTTTATTATCATTATCATCCGCATCATCTTCCTCTTCATTCGTTTGCTCTAATGTAGCCTCTTTTGTAGCATCATCATCTTCTGCATCATCGTCATCCTCGTTTTCTCCTTCATCATTGTCCTCATCTTCTTCCAATTCTTTTGTTTTCTCTGTTGTGGCATCTTCATCCTCTTCGTCATGATCGCCATCATGATCTTCATCTTCATCATGCTCTTCATCTGCCTCCTCATCCAATTCTGAGTGATCTTCCTCTTCTTCGAATGGTTCATCGTGTTCTTCATGCTTTTCTATCGACGCCTGTACGGGATCATGATCATCATGCTCTTGGCGACTCTCATCTACCCAGCCATCGAAATAATTTGAGAAACGTGACTCTGACAATGGTGTATCCACTGTACATGAAAGCAATAATATAAACGTTATTCTAGATACATAAATATTTACCTACATATCGTATGTAGATTCATCATAAAATACGAAAAAAGTGCAGTTCATTGAATACTCACAATCAGATATACCGCGATTTTCCAATATAATCAATGCCACAAGGCCAAATAAAATGGCTAGCAGCGAAAAGAAGAATATCTTTGCGCACCAATGACCTCCAGTGCCGTGATCGTGCTGTACGTGGAAATGAACATCGTCGTTGCCCATCTTGGTAATATGCACGCCGTGTGAAGATTCGTCATCTGAACGAAATTATATAATGAGGGCATTGAGCAGCAATCGATTTGCGAAAGCGAATGGATATGAAATTGTTAAAAACAAAAACTTAAGAATAATAACATGTAAAAAGATTGAAGGAGTGTGATGCACAATTGGATAGTCATTTATATTTTCTCATCAAATTATATATATATATATGTATATATATGATGATATATTGAAGGTTTATGTTAAATTAGGAAAAGCTTAAAGGTATTTGTATTTGTATCTGTACTTGTAATTTTCAAATGTGGGAAGAATAATTCAAAGAATACGCAAAGGGTTCTGCAACTACCTTCAAAGCTTGGATGGCGCGAAAAAGATAATTCACCTTCCGATTTACGATCGAATGCATCTAAATAATATAAATAAATATTATAATTAAAAAATAAGTATACTTATAATAAGAAAAAAGGCTAAATAGATAATTTTAAAATACATTCGAGGCGTGACAATGCAAAATATTCTTTGTCAATTATTGTATTATTTTTTGTCCTTAAATTATCGGTTACTGTATCTGAATGCGTCTGTAACTAATCATCCAGTCATAAAGCGCAGGTTTAACTGTTATACACATATTCGGTTGAGACAGTTTAACAATTCACAGACGCGTTCAGATACCCGTAGCCTAGGCTGGGTCACGAAAACAAGGCGTAAGTTTGTACGCCTTGTTCACTGGTCGGATAAGCCGAATTTTCGCTACGAAGTCAGTAAAGTAATAATCAGCATTTAGGAAAACAGTTCCGTTACCCGAAAAAAATATCAGTTACTTATTTTGCACTTTTGTTATTACCTTAAAAGTAATCTTTTCTCAACAACAAATATACTTTCCTATTGACTCATCAAGAATCTCTAGAGGCGTTACTTAATGCACACTTTCCCGCAGGAGTCCGAGAGTTGGAGACTAAAGGGGCGAAAACCAAGGTATCAGATGGAACTGTGAGAGGTATACACCCCTATGCTGAAATTCGTCGTACGTTCGACTGCTCAAATCCGCTTTGTAATATCGTATTTTCAAAATTCGTTCGCAATTTTCTGTACTTTGAGTTAATTTTTCGCTTGAAATTCTGACGAAAATCTATCGAAAATCAAATTAAAAAAACAATCCAACAATATGTTAGAGAGAGACAAATACTGCGCGCAAAACAGGTGAGTTGGACATCTCATTACCGGCTGAATGAAATTGCAACCTACATACGTTTAAAATTTGTAACAATACAAAAATTAAATTAAAGTGGCCAAACAATTACGTGTTCCATTTAATTAATAAAATTCACTTAAAACTTGTATATTTCCATTTTGATTGGGTTTATCAGCCCTACTGCCATTTTCACTTACATTTGCGATTTGCGTTTTCGTAAAAATCGTACGATTTTATTTTTAGGTGCTCCTGAGCTCGCAACCTTTTGTTATCGATATGTTACATTTACCACTTCGTTTCCAAAATTTTGTATGGCCAATTAAGTAATTCGAAGGGTAATTGGGGGCGCCAATTACGAATGGGAGAGCGAATGACGAATCGTGGAAACGTCTTATTAGAGTTGCAAAGCTGTCGATGGTACTATTTTTGGAGACTATCGACGCTTTTTCAGAACTATCAAAAATTATCGATGGAGGCACTTTTGATAGTTTTACAACTCAAGTAGAAATAAATTGCTCATTACCATTTCTGATTGTGAATTATTTTGATTGTGAATCATCAGCTATTGGTAAGCTTTACAAATTGTGTGTAAGGCTATATGTGTACATTAGGGTGGAGCGTAAAAAAAAATTTTCGATTTTGAAATTCTAATATTGCGGAAGAGGTGGGTAACATGATCACATTTAACCATTTTTCCGAACAGATAATATTTACGGTCGTCTCAAGAGCCTTGAATTTTCTCATGTATTTTATAAGGCAGAAATACAATTTTTGCTAGAAATTGGCAAACTCTTTTTCTCTTCGGGAGACTTCAAAGAATAATACCCAATTTTTTATTTAACCATTTTTTAATCTTTTTTTTTTTATGGCTCCAACCCAAAAAGTGCAATGGGGGATAACGGATAGCGAAATATATGTCACGGTATTTTAAAGTTTTTGAGATGGAAAATTCAGGAAAAATAGCATCGTTGGATAAAAGAATTTCCTTGACCTTTAAAATTACCTTCAAAAATTTAAGAATTTCACTCTGGCAAACCAGATGCTTAAAGCCATCAGCGACTGGGCTATGAAACTGGGACTGAGTATTTACGCGGAGAAGACCGACTTGGTACTATTCACTACGAAATACAACATTCCTGTCTGGAGCAATACTATCCACGAGATATTAGGTTGGTTGACAGCGACAAAAAAGAAGACTTAACTAAAACGAGTAGAGGCAGCCGCTGTAGCAGTGCGCGCTGCCATTCCGCAGGGCGTGGGTTCGAGCCCAGCTTCCGACCAACATCAAAAAATAAAAAATTAAAAGTTGTTTCTAATGGCAGAACCTCCGAGTGTATTTCTGCCATGAAAAACAGCTTCTCATAAAAATACAATCGTCGTTCGAAATCGGCGTAAAACTGTAGATCCCTCCCCTTTGTGTGACAACATCAAACAAACATCAACATCACAAATCAGAGGAGAAGCTCGGCCAAATACTAACATGTGTGTTATGTAAGTGCCAGTCTATATTACTATTATTAATAAAAATAGTAGAGTGCGTTTATAGGCTCTCAATTATTGGAATAACGATTGCCTTGAGAATAACACCGACAGCGGCACTCCACACAATATACACATGCCACCGACGGACCTAGTAACTAGCAACATATTTTAGAGATGTTTGAAGAGGATCTCCACCTGATTAAAATGTTAAATTCAAATTATTTAATACGTTAAGTGAATTTTATTAGAAAATTCTTTATTTCTGAGCTTTATTTCGGAGGGTTGTCACGTGTTTAAAAAATCAAATTCAACTTAATGCATCAGTTACTTGAAATATGTATCACGATGTCAGACGAAAGATGTTTAGAAGGTTTAGTTTGAAAATACTTTTCAAGAGGGTTGCTGCTAGGGATGGGTAAATTCGATATTCGAAGCTTGGAATCGAATTTTAGCTTCAAAATGGCGAATTTTTGAAATCGAACTTTGTGGTGCTCAAATTCGGATAAAATCGAATTTTTCTAGGAAAAAAATCGAATGTCGTCTTTTTTTGCACAAAAGCAACTCTGCAACTTTCTTCTTTTTGACTCAAGGCACATTAACAAGGTAGTCTTAGCAGGGCTGCAATTTTAATATTTTTTATTTCGTGAATAATCTGAATTGTCAAACTGTGTTACATTCATATGCACATTCACACACATATACATTTTCTTGCTTTTTGATTGGTCGAAAGTGTTTGCATTTCTTTCTGTTTTGACATTCTAGGTTGATTTTGCTCTACTGCGACTACCTTGTTTAATGTGCCTTGTTTCTGACTAAATTTGGTAGCACTGTGTATGGTAAAAAGTCAAAGAAATACATCGATTTTGTTCGATGTGATGCATAGAAATATTGCATCGATGCATATCGATGTGTCGTATATAAAAATCCATATTTTCGATGCATTGAATGAATTAAAAATAGACAAGAAAATTTAACAATCGTAACTTCGATAAATGTTTAAGTATTAACTAGGGACACACCCAAAATATGGCTCGATAGAACTTTTTTAGGCTGATTTCAACCACACCAAAATTATTTGGCCCAAATATAAATATAAGGCTGTGTGTCAATTGATAGAGAAGAGAAAATTCTGACAGATCAAATTAAAATTTTTTGAAAATTTTGTCATTTTTCGTGGTGAATACGAACGTTTGACAGCATCTAAATATGTATAAATATCATGATGCAATAATTATTTAATCATGTATACACATATTGCTAGGTGGTAATAAGGAGCGAAAATCAAAATGGAAGCGTATAAAGAAAAAAAAGCGTGCACATGTAACCTGTAAGTTATAAAATAAATCGGATTTATTTGCTAATATTTATTTTATTCTGTCAATTGAAAGGGTACCACGCGGAAAGGCTTCTTCAAATATTCTATTCTGTTCATTTTACATATAAAATTTAACAATTTGTTTGGTTTTTCAATTGTCAAAATTTTTCATTGCATTTGGCACAGCAAAATTGAATTTATTTGTACACCATAGTAAATTTTTCCACCTCATATTTCCACGGAGTAAAAAGTTACCGATTGGCACACAGCCTAAGAGGTTAAATTTAAATTTTTTGATATTTTAAAACATTAATGTCTTATTGATTCCAAAAGTGAAGACCCGACCCCGCGCACTCTTATAGTTTTTAAGTAATTTGTGTAGAACTTCTTTCTTCGTAGGCGGCCTTCGGTAGAATTCTCCTTTCTGTGATGCTCTACAAGCGGGGCTTGCCCCACTTGTCATCACAAAAGATATATAACATTTCTTGTGCACATGAATATTCAAGCCATCCACGATCCATCATCCGATGAGTGACAGTGCCGGTGGCGTTAGATTCGTGAGAAGGTCCTCAGGGACCTACAAAGAGTTGAACGATCTTTCGACTTTACACGTGCAAATTGTTTGGTATTTATGATGTCTTTTGATTAAATGAACGTCCTACATATATATTTGAAATGAAATAATATGAAGAACAAGTGAAAGTACAATTTTATTGATGATTGCTTTTTTATGGCATACAAGTAACAGAAAATGTAAAAAAGTAATATAGTGTAATATAGTAGGGGTATTCGTCTAAACGCGTAAATGCCTCGTGTCTGCGTAAACCTCGTAAATAAACCGGTTTTCCATACAAAACCAAAAAAGTTTACGAGGTTTACGCGGTTACGAGGCATTTACGCGTTTAGACGAATACCCCTAGTGCTTTTTATTCGCATGAATTTATGCAGAAGTGCAGCTATGACATCGTTGGAACGTTGCGGAATGTTCAGCACAGAACGCTTTGTTGCACGAGTAGCAGTATGACCTGGTTTTGCGCTGGCGTTTATACTGTGCGCGACATAAAGGTCCCTAGGGACCTTGTCACTAATCCCCGTACTATATATGTATGGTGAAATCGCAGTAACAAACGAAGGTGATTCCGTACCGCTTCGAAACTTATTTTAAACGCTTCAGCTTACTTTTTTCTTGGAATACATGTATAAATTATTTTCAAAAATGCATTGAACAAAAAGATATAGGCAAACAAATTACGAAAAGGTCCCTAGGGACCTTCTCACAAATCGAAGGGTTAAGAACAAATTACTTAAATACTAGTATTAACAAAGTGAAAATAGTGAGAATTTATGTAAACATATCTGTTTCTTATCATCCTCGTAAAGTTTCACGTTTGCTAAAACACAGACATGTAGGCTTATACTAAAGTCAACCCGAAAAAATGTTGAAAATTCGAAAAAATTCGAATTAAATCGAATTTGTACCACCCAATTTCGAATCGAATAATCGAATGGTTGGGCAATGTTCGAAGTTCGGAAAAAATCGAATTTCAACCCCCACTACCCATCCCTAGTTGCTGCCTGTTTGAAAACCTCGTATACCCAAGCTGTATAAAATATTAATATATGATTGACAAACGAAAGAGTTTTAAGAAAGAATTAGTTTGAAAATATTTTTGATTAGGGTTGCCACTTATTCGAAAACTCATAACTACCCAACCATGTACCTATGTATTTATTATACGCGAGGGAATTTTATCTGAAGGTTATCAAATCTGCTCCGTTCTTTCGAATTTCAAAAATGAAATGTCAATTAAAGAGCTTACACTGTAGATGTGCAAAAAGTTTTATTTTTTGAAGTTAGAACCTTTTTAGCTGTAAGAGCTGATTTAAAATTTGATGACACCATGCGAGACCTCTCTTCCCTCAGAAACGGCTGGATGGATTTAGATGAAATTTGCCACACGGATCGCTTATAACTCTGACTAGCTTTGGAATATTTTTTAGGTTTTTGAAGAGGGTTGCCACCTGTTTTCCAGGTTAAACTTAATTTTTGCCGTTGAAACGCAATGCGGGTTGACTAGATTTAAGAACATTTAAAGAATTGCCTTAAGCTCGATATGCTAGAAAATTTATAACTAGAAAGTAAAATTTAAAAATTTACGCAGTTCAGTAAATATTTCGAGAATTTTTCCAGCTTGATGGGATGTCCCTAACAAACTTAAATACGTGGAAAATGTTTTTAATTCAAAGATTTCATTCGATATCTGCCTCGTCGATATTCAGACCTACAAATATCTTACATGTTAAATAGAAGCGCGACCATGAGATCAAAGTTATCTTACTTATAGGGTGGTACAAAGGCATATGAAGCAGGGAGCAGCAGCAAAGCAGCCGTTTTTATTTTTTTCGTGCATTTACTCTCAAAATTGACACTTTGTTTATATTTTCCTCGAAAATGTCAAATTTTGTTTACCTTTTGGCATTTTGGTTCTATTACCTATTCAATTGTGCCTTAGGTGGTACTAGGGCATTCAATCCCGTAGCATTTTAACAACCCCGGGATTTAGGGATGCAAAAAATTGTTATCCCGGGATCCCAGGATTTATCGGGATTTCGACTTTACCACAAGTTTTGCATTTTGCCGTAGGCTCCCCGTTCTCAGCAATCAAAAATTAAACGACACAGATTCTCTGTAGCCACATTTGGTCTTATACGAAGCAAAAAGCACTTTAGTAGAAGAGTCTGAAATTTAAGGTTAAAGTATTTTTATAGTATTTTTAACCATCAGCTCCCCACCATGGGTAAATTTTATCCATTCAAAGATTATTTTGTCATTAATTTGCTAGAAAACAAATAAAAAACCAAACCGAACGCATCTAAATTAATTCACTGTTCTTTTGTTTGGCTGTGTGCTTCGCCAAACAATTTTTTTTTATGCAAATGTATAAGTACATTAACTAAAACTCAAGACAAATTTATTTGTTTTTTAAGTTTTTAAGTATAAATATAAAAAAAATACTCGATATCATAGTTCTTTTTATTTCGCTTTTCCATTAATAATTAAAGAAGAATTAATAACCTCTTATTAAAGAAGTATTTCTAAAAATATGCTGGGGAGCTGAGGGTTAAATATATATACATTAATTGTAAAAAGCACTTACTCATATTTGCAGAAATTTAATTCCCACAAAATCACGCCACAAAACCACTGTAAAAGTTTTACTTTTGTTTTCAAGTGTTACCAGATTTTTCATTTTTACACAGTTCTTGCAAAAATTTTTGGAAAAAGCTTATGGAAATAAATCAGTAAAAATCTCGGAATCCCGGAGCTGTAATACCGGGATTTTGGAGACAAGGAAAAGTGACCTTGTTCGAATGCCCTAGGTGCTACTACGATTTATTTAAAACGATATTTTTCCAAAATATTGTGCAACACGTGATTTTCTATTCATACATACTTATGTACATTTCTTTGTTAATTCTTAAGCTACGTACTTTTGGCCTTATTCATAAAAAATAAAATATATATATATTTAAAGTCAAAGCCTTTTTTATTTTTTTATTAATTTGGGTGCTAGTTGTGGTTTTTAATTTTTTTCACAAGTATTTTCTGGATGATCACAAAGAAAAACGGTGCTAGCGTGCAAACCATCGCATTTACAAAAAAAAAACTATTAAGACACTAGTGATGAGGAATTATATGACAAAGAAAATGGAAAAACAAAAAGTTCGATAGGGGTTACCATTCCCGAGATAATTTAAAAACCCCCTAAAAGTGCATTTTAAATTGTTCTACCAAAGCATGATCTGCATATTTTTTAATTATATTTTCAGAATTTTATGTGACTGTTAATAGAATCCGATAAAAAAAGTTGCATGGTCCGACATAGTTGCACCAAAAAACATCTGTCGCTGGGACTATAGAGCCTGTCAGACGTGGCAATATATTTCGTACGCAATATGCTGTCAAATTGAGAAATTCCAGAAAGAAGTTGCATGAGCAGTCACACCTTGCATGCAAAGTGTCTTTCGAAAGAAGTTTTTTGTTTCCGAAAGGCGAATTGCAGGAAAAATTTCTGGCATCGCTTTTTAGCTGTTCACACAGCGAATGAGTTTTTGGCAATCTTTCTCGATACTAAAATGCAACCATGGGCGGTGGGGTTGTCGTTTGTTTGCTATTTATCTTGTAAAAGCGAGAACGAAGACACGAAAAATGAATACTCGACGTAAGCTGCTTTTGAAAAAGAAAGCAATTTTATTTAAAATTATTGCCATTGATTGATTCGCATACACGCCGGTCTATTTGGGTAAGAAAATTTTGGGAGCGCGGTGCAAACAACCCATACTACACAACGTTGATGAAGGATTTACGGCACGAAGGGAATGAATTTTTCCGAAATTTCGCGCAAATTCCTCAAGATCAATTAAACTTTTTATGTGAAAAATTGCGACCGCTTATTCAAAAGCAAAATACGGTTATGCGTGTAGCCATAACGTTGAAAGATCCGCAAATAATTTTTTTGGAAATGCAACTGTGAGATCAACATTTTAGTTGTGTGTTCTTGGATTATCCAACTCAGTATCACAATCATTTCTCACGGAAACGATCTGGGTCATTGTTATTGGGGTTTCGAGCACTAATTTTATACTACTAGCACGAAGAATATATATTTATCAATCCTTTGTGGATACTCTATAATTTCAGTCAATCTTCGCAATCTCGTACTCATTCAAAACAACATAAACTCAAAAACAAGCCAAAATCAAAACCACAAAATATAGGATATAATTAACATATTGTCCATGTTAGGGCTGTGCGATTAATTGATTACTCGAAATTTTGGTTAATCATAACTCCAGTTACTCAATTAATTAATTAATTTAAATTTTTGATTAATCAAGAAGTAAATTTGCTCGAGTAATTAAGCTTTAGATTAATCAAAAATCATTTTACTTGAATAATCGAGTTTTTGATTAATCATATCTTTGAATAAAACGGTTAATCCCATATGTATTAAAAAGAACATTTGGATGGGCCACATGTTTTTTATTTTTTTTAACAAAACTTAAAGAACAAACTTAATGTACACAAATGAATAAAATGAACAGTTTTTTGAATAATCATTTTTTAAATTATTCGTTTAATACTCGTAGTTGGGCAATTGATTATTCAACTTGCTCGAGTAATCAAATAAACGCACAGCCCTAGTCCATGTGAACAATAATTTACCGATTAAGTATATTAAGTAAAATAATATATATCGAGCATTTTTAATATTTAATTCAACAACATTTTTCATCATTTTACTCAAATTCACGATCAGTGCCACCCGGCAACACTCGATTAGTTTGACAGCACTTGCAGAAGAAATAAAAATTGCTAGTGCAGCACGAGCAAGTCGAAATATATTTTCGAAATAGATTTTCGC
>JAPVRG010292501.1:9234-20581 GCA_029783565.1 Rhagoletis cerasi
AGTCAATTAGCTTCAGTAGTTACTGAAATATCGTAATTTATGCATTTTTTCGAAAATACCGTTATATGGGAGGTGGGCGTGGTTATTGTCCGATTTCGTCCATTTTCAATACCAACCTACCTTGTGTAAAGGGCAACCTACATACCAAATTTCGTTAAGATATCTCAATTTTTGCTCGAGTTATCGTGTACACGGACGGACGGACGGACGGACGGACAGACAGACATGGCTTAATCGATTTCTCTTTTCATTCTGAGCATTTTGATATATATATGTCTATATAGTTCTCGATTCCTTTAGGCTGTTACAAACAACCGTTATGTGAACAAACTTAATATACCCTTGTGCACAAGTGCGCTCGGGTATAAAAATAATAGTTTTTTTTTCGCCCTCGAAGTAAGCTTCCTTAGATATAACACAGCCTTCAACACCTACCATGAATTTTGTTTTATGATCTCAATCAACTCAAAAGGATTACCCCGTAACGGCAATTTGAGTTTGGGAGATAGAAAGGTCGCACGAAGTCAAAATATCCTCCATATTTCGATGATATTTGCAGCGGTTTCTTTTAAATTCCGTCACAATAGTGTCTCGATGGGATGCTGAATTTTGGTCAAGCGAAATCCACTAATTGTCGTTCCATAACTTCGGCCGTTTTTGACGGACTTTCTCACATAAACACTTCATGACGCTTTTTCTGTGATATTCCTTATTTCCCGTCTGTCCAGTTGGAACGAATTCATGTCCCCCGAAGATCAATGAAAACAATCAGCATTATCCCAACTTTCGGGCGGTTTTGGCCCGGTCGGTTTCGGTTCAACTTTTGTTCTCTATTCCGATCCCAATGGCTGGCTGGCATACCAAAGTCATATCCAAAGCGGCCTATTCATTTAGGTTGTTATTGCCGCTAGCGAAGCGAATGAATTTGGCTAAGCGAACGGTTTGGCGCAGCCTTAACTCCCGATTCTTTTTTACGGATTTTTCGCGTAAAAAAGTTCATAAAAATCTTTTTGATAGATAAGATTTTAAACTCATTTCATATTTCTTTGATGAAATTACGTTTATCGTGTGCCGAACTATTTGGTAAACATATCATTTTTAGAACGAAACTCGAAAGAACCGAAAACGCTCGCGTAATATTTAAGTAAAATTATCTCTCGAATTCATTCCATTTTTAAGGTTCGAGCGTGACCCAAAGCTCCACACGGGTTGGGTACCGAATTGTGTGCGCGACAGATGTTCTTCAAGTTGCCCATGGGCCGCGCACGCGGACACAATAGTCGGAATCGAGTATAATCGAGCATTGTAATTGCAGCCCACGAAGTTTGTCTGATATTATTTTGAGCAGAAAATAGCCGGTAATATTTCCCTTCTGTTTTTTTAAGCAATTACAATAAAACGACCCGAAAAACGTTTCCAAGTATTTTCGAAACTTTTACGGGATCTTTAAGCAAATTTTCTGATTTCTTCGGGGATTTTTGGGATTTTGTCAGGACTTGTCCAGATTCTTTGTATTGTCTTTTTCAGGACCTTTCGCTTTTTTGCGATATGAATTTTTCGGGGACTCGTTCCGATTCTTTGTATTTTCTTTTTCAGGACATGTTTTTAGACATCTCGGGTTTTTTTCGGGATCATTATTCGTAATTTTTTGGGAACTATTGGGATTCCTTCGCGATTTTTTCGGGTTTTAAAGATTTTGCGAGAGCTTTACGGAATCTTTAGGATTTTTTTATGAATTTTTTGGGGACTTTTGGAAGTTTTTCGGAACTGAGCTAAATCTCGTGTTTTGTTGATTTTGACAATTTTTGGAAATTTTTCGGTTTTTTTTGCCGTTTTCTATATTTTCCAGGGACCATTGCCAGTTTTTCAGGATTTTTTGGGTACTCAAGAGTTTTCGGGACTTTAACGGGACCGTTAAGGATTCGCTCTGAATTTTTCGGGGACTTGTGGGAAATTGCTCGTATCCCTTTTTCGGTGTTTTTGCGAGATTTTTCGTGATATTTTCAGGACCGTTATTCGGAATTCTTTTGGACTGTTTTCAAGATTCTTTCAAGGCTTTTTGGTGCATTATTTTCGGGGTTTTTTCAGGACTTTTCCGGATTTTGCTTGAGTTTTACGGGATCGTTAGGAGTTTCTATGAATATTTCGGGGACTTTTGGAATTTTTTCGGGGCTGAACTGGATTCTTCGTGCTTTCTTTTTCGGGATCGTTTTGTGTTTTTGCTCGATTTTTGCGAATTTTTTTGGTATTTTGTTTTTTCTTGTTACCGTTCCCGATGTTTTCCAGGAACTATTGGGATTTTTTTTAGGATTTTTTGGGTCTTCAAGAAATTTAGGGGCTTTAATGGGACTGTTAAGGATTTGCTATGAATTTTCCGGGGACTTGCCCGTATACTTTTTCAGTGTTTTTGCGAGATTTTTCGTGATATTTTCAGAACCGTTATTCGGAATTCTTCGGGACGACTGTTTTCGAGATTCGAGAGATTCTTTCGGATTTTTTTGTATTATTTTCGGGGTTTTTTTCAGGACTTCTCAATATTTTTCGTAAATTTCCGAGATTTTTTCGCGACACTTTGGCACTTTTCGGAAACTTTCAGACTCCAAAGGCCTTTTTATATTACTTTTTTTGCGATTTCCTAAAAAAAAGCAAAAACTACCAGTTATTTTCTGCTCAAAAAATCTCAAGCGAACTTTGCCTTTTATTTTCGCCTTAAAATGAATCGGTATTTCTTGCTTTAAAAATTACTAAGCTATCTTTTTTTGTCTATATTGTACTTTTTATAGGCTAGTCTGATCTATCTGATATTTTCCAGTGCAAATAAAACTTTTTGCTTTTTATTATAAAAGCCATACTTTGAACGGTCTCCAATTCTAATACTTCAAATATGAACAAGAATGTGTGGAAGCCTTCACATAGTATGAAGAAACTATCAATATCCATAAACCAGTTATTTGATAGAAATCTAGCGGGCAACACTCTAAAGTGGAGTACTTATACGCTTGTGTCACGTTCTCAAATCAGGACAATTTTGCACATAAAACGCGAAGTGACAAAATAAAAACACGATTACACTCGTCAATAGCACGCAGGGGTTTAAAAACAACTACAATAAAAAGTCTTTAATCGAAAATATTGATATAAACATACATAAGTAAAAACTGTGCATGCAAAGGCAATTAAATATTTTTTTTTTTCAAGAACTAAAAATTTCGCAATAGACATGATTTATATATTTGTATATACTTATGCATTTATACTTTGGATATTCTACATAACTCACGTATGCAAATAAAATAATAGATAGAGGAAAAAAAAATCGCATTCATCTGATAGTTTCGTACGTATGTACATATGTCGGTACATGACTCATGTAACATGAGTATCGTTAAAACACGCATGAAATCTCCGCACGGACGTGTTTATAATTTTTTTCGTTGCCATTTATGTAATAATTACACTTCCCTGTCACTGCATTGACAGTTTTGGCGCATGTGCTGTTAGTAAAACCGAAAATGGTAACCTTGTCAATAAAATATTTAAAAAAATCTAAGAAAATAGCCACCTGCAATGAGTAACCACAAAAGCTAAAACATAAAATAAAACAGCAACATAAACTAATAGCATTGAAACGGCAATGCCACTAATAACTCAGTACCATAGGCCAGTACTTACTTATTTAACTACATACATATGTACATAACTTAGTGCATAACTAAGTACATACCTACCTACGTACGTCGTAAATGACATTTTCACAGTGACTCCGCAAGTTGTAGCAAACAAATAACAAAGAACAACAAAAAACGAATACCTTACTTTAAGTACTGTACAAATATAATATTTACTTGAAGTTACTTCTGACTATTGTACCAAAAAAAAGGTAGCATATAATTAAACACAGATTTTGCGCGTCTTTAACCAAAAACATGCTCTGCATATGTTCACATTTAACATCGCTCTTCTTGCTCGTATTACATATATACCTACATGCATTCATGCATACACACATCCATATGTACATTACTACGGCATTTAATTGTTATTAGTTTTTCAGTTCTTTTTTCAGTTATTCGTAGACGACCTCGGTCATTGCGGGTGTGCTCCAACGTCAACCATTCATAACTTTTATGTATGTAGCTGTTTTTCGTAAATTTAATTCAGTTGTAAAGTAAGCGCTTAATTTTTTCATAATTTTTCAATTATGGCATAAGGCAATCATTGAGTGTAGTCGGAGGTCAAGCAAATAATCCATTATAAATATTTTATAGTATTTTTTATGGTGACGAAAATATGGACTATTTTAAGTGTGAAATTACATGAGCTTTAATTACTCAGATTTGCACATAAGTGAGGCTATTAACTGTTGCAGTTTTAAGACTACGTTCTTTGGGTAAAAAAAAGACTTGAAGCATTAAATGTGCAATTGGACAACAAGCAATTAAACAATAAAGCGTTGAAACTAAAATTGTTAGTGTATTCTGTCTGTACGGTGACCATCCGTTCTGTTTTTGGTAGAGAATGCCCAGTGGTTGAAATTCAACCACCACAACGGTCAGCATCCTTATATAAGATGAAATTTTATTCTTGTTTATTTTAGTTCCTTTTATTTTGTTTTTGTTTTTTATTTATTTATTTTTATTTTTTCTTTATTTTGTGTTATATTGCTTACTTTATTATATTTTATTTCATTTCATTTCACTTCATTTCATTTTACTTGATATTATTTTATTTTAATTTATTTTATATTATTGTATGGTATTGTGTTCTATTTTATTTTATTTCATTTTATTTTATTTTATTTCATTTTATTCTATTTTGTTTTATTTTATTTTCTTTTATTTTATTTTCTTTTATTTTATTTTATTTTATTTTACTTTACTTTATTTTATATTATTTTGTGACCTATTGCGCCTTAAGCCAAATTATGGCGCAATATCAGGTAATGCAATGTGATGTGATGTGAAAGGATGGCATGTCACGCTATGCCAAATGATGTTATATGATTGATGCCATATCAAGTGATATCATGTTATGTGGTGAAATTGGGTGTGGTGAGTTGAGGTGTGGTGAATTAAGGTATAGTGAATTTAGGTGAGGTGAGTTTTAATGTGTTGAGTTAAGTAGTGGTGGATTTAGGTGTGGGGAGTTAAGGTGTGGTGAGCTCAGTTGGAGTAAGTTTTGAAGCCGAGGTGAGATGAGTTGAGGTGAGTTCAGTTAAGTTAAAGGGAAGTGAGTTGAAATGAAGTGAGGTGATTTAACGTGAGCAGTGGTAAGTTGAGGTGAAATGCGTTGACCAACGTACATAACATGACAAAACATAACTTAACATAACATAATATAACACAATATGACATGACATTGCATAACATAGCATACCATAACCATAACATAACATAATATAACATAATATAACATAACATAACATAACATAACATAATATAACACAGAATAACATAGAATAACACATCATAACATAGCATAACACAACATATTCAGTTTCTTTTTCTTTGCCTCTTATCTTTATCTCTACCACTTGCTTTATTTCTACATTTGCCTTGTTTTTTCATCTATATTTTGATGTTTAAGTTTATCTTTATATTTTTCCTTTCATCTTTATCTTAATCTCTATCTTCATTCTTTTCTGCATCTACATATTCACCCCCTCCTTTGTCATTATATTAAATATTTGAATTTACCTTCTTTGTGTTTATCTTTACGAATCATTATTATTATTTTTATCTTTTCCTCTTTTCCTTTCTTCATCTACATATTCAACTTTTCCTTCATCGTTCACTATCAATATTAAAGCATACATTTAGGAGGCATTTCCGCCCCAATCATGTCCATGTATGGCATTGGTTTTGGTGTCACTTTTGAATTAATTTTTTCGCTCTATTTTATCTAATTTGAAATTTTAAAAATTGTCTGCACATTACCTTTATTGTTTATACCTTAGAAGTATAGTTAAGCCGTAAAAGGGGTGTAAAGGAAACATGATTGACTATTTATATAAATTAAGGAAACAAATTTCAGAATGAACAAATTTTACGAATATTGTAAAAAGATCACTGTATGATTTTGAGTGCGACTCGCTGTGCATATTTTTTTAAATTACTCTAAACTTATCAACTTTTAAAAGCCTTACTTTTTAATACATGGACATTTTTTATGCTTGATAAAAATCATCTTCATTAAAAAATGTTTTTTAACTTAGTTATTTTAAGTTTTGTGCTGTCAAATATTTATAATTTGAAATGAGGTTTACTGTTCTGTTTTTAAGTTCAAATACATTGTATATGGTCACCGTATCTATCTGTAGTCTGGTATGGGAAGGTACATGCAAGCTGAAATGCATTAAGACTAAATGCGTTGGTAAAATCTTCCTGCAAACCTTAAGTGCTCGGACTATGCAGAATATTATTTTACTCTGGGGAACTATTTCCACACAAGGATCCCCTTTAGGAACGAATGGGAGAGGAGTAAATCTCAAACCTGTATCCCGATAGACCTAAAGTTTGGAGAGAACTCTAACCCAACCTCAGTTTTCAGTTGCCGAATTTCTGCAGCGTTTTTCAGGCTAAACTAACATCTGTCAGCGAAGCTGCAAGGTGGCTGGTACGATTATTCTCTTAGCCGGCATGAAGTATGTAGCTGTCTTCTCTGACAGTCAGGCATCTATTAAACCACTCAATTGTAAATTCACATCAAGGATAGTCATGGAATGCAGACATTATCTAAATGGGCTGGCAAGGAGGTACTTCACGAATATGGTATGGGTGCCAGTTAACAGGGATATACTTTAAGGAGACTACATTCGTTTCATCACTACTCTCTCGATTATCTAGGTAACCTAAAAAAAATTTTAAGAGCATCTCATACGTTATGGCAATGGGCCCACGGCGGGCTAGTGCGCCTCCTTTCAATGCTATTTACCTAATGTATTCGCGGGCATCTGTTTTGGCTCAAGCGGCTCTCTACACTGGTCAAATGAGCTGAGGATCTGGTTGTCCGCTGGGTTTGTAAACCGCCAAGAAATTCAAAAGAATTCCTCGGATGATGACCATGGCAAATGTTTAAAAACTATTATAAAGGGGGATGCATCTTGAATGTCCGAAGCGTCAATGAGGAAGGTGGCTCTACCCAGCTTATTGATGTCATCACGAAGACTATGGCTAATATTATAGCCAAACAAGAAAGCCGATGAGTGGGACAAGGTAGGGTAAACAAATGATCTTGCAACGCCTAATGAACCTATCATGTAAAATAGTGAAATTTCAGTATTGTACTTATGTGGACCTTTGTTGCCAAGTTCAAATGAGCGAGATCTTTGGGCCCACTCCCTGAAGGACGAGAAGGACGATGCGTCCAAATATTCTTCAACGAGCACTTGGAGTCCACATGTAAGCGCCGCTCCCGTCACGATATCAAAATCGCGCTTGGCGTTTTCAATGCCAGAGTTAGAAAAATAAGAGATTTTTGGTCTTACCGACAGAAAATTCAACCTACAAAACGAAACATCTAATAACGGATTGAGGCAAATGCACTCCGCTGTACTCTGCAGCATGAGCTTCCACATCAGCCTACATACATCAGATGGAAAAACTGGGTCCAGCAACACAAGGCAAGATGAATTCGCCACTCGACTCTCACATCTGATTTTTAAGAGCACTATTCAGCAAACCGACACATGCGAGCAGTGTAACCACATTTCCCGCTCATTAAATATGTATTGCCGCCGAAGAAAAAGTACGATGAGGAATATCACGAAGCTGCAGAGAAAAAAGATGCGATTGGGCGCAACGCGAGCTATGTGGGACTGTCATAAGCAGGTAGATGAAGAGGTAAGCGAGACTTATTTTCCATAGTAAAAAGAGAGGCGGAAATATGGAAGTTGGAAGAGCTTGAAATGCAGCTGACAGGAAAAATGCCCGAAAATGTTACTAGAAAGTTTGGCGACTTGCGGAAGGGAATTCCCCCCCAGTTGGCATCCTTGGTTCCCGCCTTGAAAATATTCAACGCGATACCCATTGGTGGAGAAGACAGGCGTCCTACGCGATGGAAAGGTCTGATGGAGAAGAACTTAGCTTCCCCAGAAACTAAAATCGGTGCCAATTGCGCCCTTTATTGGACTCGGCTTAGCAGGTTACAGCGCCAAAGAAAAAGAAGAAGAAGGATGGGTGCTGGGGTTCTCATGGCGTCATATATAGTATAGTATATGTACATACATACATTAATCATATATTTTGTAGTTTGCATTACATTTTCAATTTAAATTTTAGGTTGCTGAACTGTGACCTCGGCTTGTATATTTTGCACATCAAAGTATGCAAATGTGGCTAGTATCCAATGACACTACCAAAAATGACTATTATGATACCTTTTATGTTGAGCTAAACGCTTTTTGTAGCAAACTGGATAATTAAATTTTGAGACATCGCCAAATAAACTATGGCGAGCAATACGGTTTGCTATTTCCTCGATGCCAAAAAAATTAATTTAGTAAATAAACTCGTAAAAAATATGAACTATTTTCGATTATATATATTAGTGTATGTAAGTTGTATGTATGTAAATAGTCATATGTATATCTGTGTTTTTTCTTTTCCAAATTAAAAAGAACATGGCGGTCAAAAAAACTGCTTACTTGTAAGTTGAACACACATTTTAAAAATGGAGTTAAAGTTCATGAAAGAACAATATCTCTGCCTTGATCTGTCCGCTTCATGACTCTGCAAATGCAAGCATGTACGTATAAAAAACCACTTCTTAATGAAAATAGTAAAGGAAAACAAGAAGCAATTTTCCAAACATAGCAGCGAATGCGCACGATTAACCTATTTGGGGTTAGCATTACAATGGTATATTTACCATTGTTTCGAAATAATTCATACCTCTGGCTTTGTGTAAGTACTATTTCTATGTATGTATGTATGTATATTAAGACATGCATTCGCACCAGTCGGTTATGTATATCCGAAATATCTTGCGCATATGGCTAAAAGGTCAGGCTGCATTCGTACACTTCAAATGATTTTACGAACAGATGCAGCAAAAGACGCTTCAACACTTCTTATTGCAAACAAGTTTGGAGTCATTGTGTGACCACCAATTACAGTGTTGAAGGAAAAATAAGAAATAGTCGAAGAAAAGTTTGTGTGAAGTTAGATCGCTTTGAGAGTGAGTGAAAATAAAGAGAAGAAGGCTGAGAGATAAATGTTTCCGGTGTCAAGAAGAGTCGGATATTGTGAGGAACACCGAGAGATGTATCTCTTAACTCTGCGGCACCACCCGGAACGGAGCTGAGAGAGGCTGCGCCTGGTCTCTGTCGGCAGTTCTGCCTCCCCAATTCTGGTGGGCGGCAGTCGACCTCCCTGACCTTGACGAGTAATAAGGCTCATCCTGACAACATCGCTGTGTATTTTGTTGAGCGACGCGTGGTAGCGCGCCTTGTTTAACGTTTGGTCCACGTACGGCGCACAACCTCCCCCTCATCCCCCCCCACGCTCTTGTTTTGAAAATTTCGATCTTAAAAATACACCTCGCTCTGGTCGACCAATCAGAGAAAACGTTGATAAAGTAATGTAAAATGTTGAGCAAGATCGGCATGTAAGCCGTCATGAAACCACTATACAACTAAACATCCATCATTATTAGAAAAGACTCGATACTTGACTATCTCATGAATTGGCGTTTAGGAGATCGGTGAAAAAAATTTCTTAGTATCTGCGATTTAAGCGAAATGGAATCGAACCATTTTTTAAACGAATGGTTTACGGCACTAGAATTTATTTGTATAACTTGGATTTGTAACTATTTAAATCAATTGATACATTTTACTGTGAGTAAATACTTAAACACTTATCGAAGTTCCTATTATTCCATTTTCTTTCGATGCCAAATTTAGTTACGGCGCGTTTACATTGGACAATGCTGTTAAGACAATAAAGAAATACGTATTAGTTGTCAAAAACGCTAATAATTGTCTTCGTGGAGTAGGCGTCCTGACAATAGTTATGACAATTCATTTTCAGCAAAATGTGGAACGTGAACGTTGAATTAAAAGTTGCAGCGATGCGCCTTTCCAGCGAGCTATGTAAGCCAAAAAGTTAAAATATATAAAGAACACACAAAAGTGCATGCATATCAGTGTCTTTTAAGTTATTGCGGGCATTTTGTATTGTATTTCTTTCCATTCTTGCACAAGACGTCAAAATTATTGTCTGCATACGTCAAATCACTGTCCGATTTACTGTCTTGAAAATTTTTAAGACAGTGGTTGAGACAATTGAAGAATTGTGCATGTGATAGTGAAAAAGTGTGCATGTGTTGCTATTGTCATGACAGTATTGTCAGGTGTAAACCCTAAGTTAGAAAGAAGAAAGTTGCAGAGTTGCTTTTGTGCAAATAAAGACGAAATTCGATTTTTTTCTAGAAAAGTTCGATTTTATCCGAATTTTAGCATCACAAAGTTCGATTTCAAAAATTCGCAATTTTGGAGCTAAAATTCGATTAAAATTCGAATCTCGAAGCTTCGAATATCGAATTTACCCATCCCTATTTGCAAGGGGTGTTGTACATCATGAAGTGCTACCGCCTTGTAAAATAGTTGATTCTGACCTCTACTTCCAACAATTAGCCAGACAACAGCAATAAATTCAAAGAAACCGACTAAGTAATTCAACAGAAAAGTTTTTGTGATCCACAATGGCAACATCAGATCTCATATAAGATTGATCATTCTGCAAAAATTTAGAGAGCTTGGCTGCGTTTTGATTCATCCACCATACTCTATATGTAGTCCGTAACATTCATCCGCGGTTTATCATTTGTTCCAATTCCTGCAGAGGTCCCTTATTGTATTCACATGAGAACAGGTTTTCCCATAACGACAGAAGTTTTAACTATACTAGTGCTATTATTGTTTTTATCAGAAAAATTACTTAATTTTATCGACCAAAACGGTACGTACTTGGTTTATAAAAGTTAATTTGGGTTATGAGAGGAATTCACAGAAGTAATTCATATCATGAAACTCAAAATAGCTATTAAATGCAATAAAAATCATATCCAGTTTTAAAGGCTAAATTATGGTTTTTAATTTGAAGATCACGCAGAAAATATTTTTGTTACAGTTTAGAAATTCTACTTAAATATTATATATTTTTCGCTTAGCTGAAATCATACAAATCCCATTTTAGACTTTATTTCATAGTTCAAAGCATATGCAATGACTTTTTTAATTAAAAAAATTTGTTAAACAGTCGACTAATTATAGCTTGCTTAGGTTCATTCGCAACTTTAAGTTTCTTTATAGGCATCTTACAGCCACATCCAGAGTCGTTTAATG
>JAPVRG010292526.1:7455-21500 GCA_029783565.1 Rhagoletis cerasi
TTAATTTTTAGAAAGTTTACTGCTAAAAGACAAAACAGAATAACGCTAAGACCTCCTCGCTAGCAGATCGTTCAAATAGTCTTTCGAAAGGTAGAAAAGAGCTCTCAAGATAGTTGCCAGAATTGCCCTGTTAGTGTAGCACTGCTTGGAAATTGCTGCAGTGGTCTGGCAGCCAATAACAAAAATTCCTTGAGAGGCCTTTCGTGTGTATCCGCTTCATACTTTTAAATTGGATTTCACCCATCCGTGTATATAGGTATAAAGTTATCTTGTAGGTCCAAGATCGATCCGTTTTCCCCTCCATTACTAAAAGTCCAGTAGTTAATACATAAGTAAGTAAGCATGTCCCAATGGCGTTGTTAGTTTTTTAGCCTCTTTTAAAAGGTAATGGGTTTCGCGTGAAAAACTGCATTATTTCTTGGCAGTATACAATGAAATGTTCAACTAGGTATTAAAAATAAAATACTCGTTTTTCTAAATTAATATTTTGTTGTTTATTTGCTTTTTTTGTTAAATCGGTCTTGATTTTTATTTCCTCAGTTGACTTTTATTGCTTCCTTGAAATGAAATACTTTCTCTAAAATAACGTATCTAAAATTATGTATACATGTGGCGGCTAACAACATCGTGTAATCGCATCGCAACTCACAGAGATATTCCTTTTAAAGCTGCTATGATTTGGTTTGAACCGGCCAAAATATGAGAAATGCGCTATATATGTAAATACATGCATAAGTACACAAATAGACGCAAATGTAACATTATGCAACTAAATTAAACACACAAACTCGTATGTAAACTACCCACTGGCTGGTAACCACTAATAGTTTACGAATTATTGATTTGCAACAATTTGAAATGCATATTAAATGCGAAGCTACTTACATAAGTATATACATAAGTACACTTAAATCTCTCAAAACGCAACAATCCAATGAACGCAACCGCTTCGTAGAGAAAATGTGCCACTCTAAAAAACAACTTTTTGGTTGCGTTTTCAGAGTGCTTTAAAAAGTTTAATTTGTTCTAAGCGATTTCGAACACTCACTATGAGCGTATTTCAGGAGTGAAACATGTTTTTTTTTAACATAACCCTGTTAAAATAGCTAATTGGGGGTTTTCTGAAACTTTTTTGTTTGATGTCCGAATTCAGAAACCTGCCGCAAGTGCAGGTGGATTTCCATTCGTGTGGCTACCGCCCTGGAGTATAATCCTGAAATTTCTCTATGACATAGATTGACAGTTTAGTTCAACTGCCAGGGTAGTCGGCTTGGCAGAGGGTATTCTACCTCTCATCCTGCTAATTCCCGAGACGCGCTGCTGAATTCGGGTGCCTCGCATCTGTGAGTTTTGGTCGCCTTGTTGCGGGTATATTTTAAACCCGCTATTTTGCAGGGGTGACGTCTTTTTGATTACTGAAGAAATCACAAATTTTAAAAGCCCTCTGAAACTGTTCGCAAAATTTTATTTTAAATCAATATTAATATGTAAATTAAAATACATATTTTCGTCACAAGCGATTTTTTGCATTTATGCTGGAGCGATATGACTTCGGTAGAAAAAGTTAAGCCTTTTTACATATCAGCAACAACAAAGACGAAAACAACAACCACAGTTTGCAACATCAACACCGAAACAAAGGGAATGCCAACAGAAATAAAAAAAAACTGGCCGTGTCACCGCAAAATGCGGAACAATTCCAAGCAGTGATGGAAAAGTATGTACAATTGTACCTTTTTCAGCTCTTTTGTAATTTGAAAGTACATTCGGTACAACCATACCATTTCCAGGAATGTTTTCCTCCTATACAAAGTTCAGTTAGTTATACCAATCAGTTGCACCAATTGACCGGTGCTTGGCCTGGTTATCTCGAAAACACCGAAAGACATCTCTTATTTATAATTTACTGTGTCATATAAAAGGACAATAATGAGAGGAGCATTGCAAAGGTTGACCCCGAACGCCTCTGCTTTCCAATAAGCCTAAATAAGGGCCTGTTGGCAAAAGTTATGTTTCGGTCGATCCCAAACTGACAGTAGTAGTGATGTTTATGCTGGTTCCAAAGTAAACAAAGTCCTTTAAAACTTCGAAGTAAAAACTTCAACAGTGGTTAAACGCACAAGTTTTTCGTGCAAAGAAGGATGGGCAGCTGGCAAAATTAATAGGACTGTTCAGGATCTTGTGCAAATAGTCTTGGATTTGCGTTTGCATTGGCATTTATAAACTTCGCGCTTGCTACCATGGCAACCGTTTCCATTTTTTTGTTGCAAATTTACAAATACACCGAATATGCAAATGCAAGAACACATGGACAAGACCCTGAACAGCCCGAGGTTAGGCTAGATTAGAATGGTGGCGGAAAAACTATTACTACCAAGTAGCAGCTAAGCGCGACTTATATCAGATAGCTCTCGTAACGATGTGAACTCATATGCTCCTAGCATGGTATTTCTTCTCCTCATTAGAGCTGTGTTCTACTGTTTCCTGCTCGTTCTCATCTCTCTAGCTTCTACAGAAGTCGTTCTAGGCGACTCCCTGCCTTCTCGCGTGGGTACCAACCGGCCAATGCCCAGTAAGAGTCGCAACAAGCCTAGCAACGTCAGATCTGGGTTTCCTTAGTAAGCTGTGCAGCCTGCCACATTGCGCAACCTTTGATCCGACTTCTGGAGATTGTGGAGAAAGATGTCTCTATATAAGGTTCCAGTTGGGGGTGAGATCCGGTCGTCGGTCGACACCAATGTGGAACCCCTCTGGCTAACTCGTCTCCAGCTTCGTTTCCGGCAATGTTGCGATGACCAGGGACACAAACTAAATCAAAATCGAGTTGACTACTTACTGAATTTAACAGCGTCCTACACTCTTGGATTAGTTTCGACCTTGTTGTAAAAGACGCCAAGGCCTGAATGGCCGCCTGGCTAACTGAGAAAATCACTACGCACTCGCAGTGACGTAAACCACTACGTTCTAAAAGACGGCAGCCCTTGGCTATAACGAATACTTCTGTCTGGAAAATACTCGCAAAATCGGGCAGATGAATTGATCTTTTTACTCCCAGGGACTCAAGAGTAAATACCTGCTCCAACTCCGCGTTCCATTTTGAACATTCCTACTGTATATTAAATCTAATGGCATTTTTTGTCAAATAAATGCAAGCACATTGCCAAATGCGACTAAAAGCAATATATCGATTGAATTAGATAAGTCATGAATCAGCACTTTTAACGACACACGAAACAGCACTAAACGAATGTAGAAGGCTGTCTTATGTAGTAGATGTGGGTATAGCCATATGCTTCAAAAGCATCGTTCAATAGGCTCCCAGCGAGCAGGGAGCAATGCACTAAGCCAGTAGTGACGTACGAGAATGATTCCCGTCATCTAAAGCTTTGTTTGGCCTCGAGGGTTCTTCCAGTCTGAATAGAGATCAACGCACCCGTATTAGTTTAATAGGAATCCCAAAATAAGGCATGGCGTTGCAAAGGCAGACTACCTTCGTATTTGCGTACTGTCAAACAGATTTAGGTTAGGTTAGTATGGGCGGCAGTCCAAAGTAGGACTCACTTAGACCCAGGGTCCTTTGTGCAAAAAAGTACATAGGCTTCTAACGTTCAACGTTTTAAGGTCATCGAGATTGTGGAAAAAATGGCTCCCAAGAGCTTTTGCTCTCCGTTTTGTTAGAGCCGGATAATGACAGAGAAGATGTGGGATGGTTTCCACTTCGTCTTCATCCATGCAGCTTCTGCAGTAGTCGTTCCAGGGTGCGCCCAGTCTAGCTGCATGAGATCCAATCAGACAATGAGACTTAGTGCGTTGGGCGTCTGTGGCTGGCTAGAGTGTTTTGGCAATGTGACAGGTCGGTTCCATTTGCCATCTTTGGTTCGCAACTTCTATGAATTTTGCATGTTTGAAGAGGAATGCCGAGAGTGTCCCTTATATCTGTATCAGGCAGTGTCGTTCCATGACGCGCGAGTTCATCAGCCTTGCAGTTTACCTGGATATCGCAATGGCCAGGTATCCAGATTTAACATATATGTATTAATTTTTTAAGTACATTCGTATGTTTTTCAGTATAATTTTCTTCTAAAATAAATTAGGTACCATTTGAAAATTTAATTTTCCATCCCTGCTTGGAACTTTAACTCAGCTTGACTTAGCTTAGCTCTACACGTTGCAGCCTAGTTTATTGCTGTTGAGCGCGGCAGCAAAGTAGTATGTAGAGTGCGAGCGCAGTTGCTCGCCGGCATCATATTTCCTTATCAGCTTTACAGACATACATATGTAGTACTCGTAGCTTCGGCTGTCACACCAGCAACCACAACACAGCAGCGGCCGCAGCTACATATAGTAAGTCATACGCAATGTCGTACGCATAACAATAACTCCAATGACAGCGCGCTCTGGCTGTGACGGTGGTCGGCTGCGGTGGAGGAGGTGGTGTTGGTGGTGGTGGCGGTCTTTCTTACTCACACCCGGATCTCTTAACCACCAACACCACAGCCACTTAGTCGCTTCATCACCTCGCCGCTTGGCATATTTTGTTTACGTATGCCTTGTTTTGTTATCGTTTTTTTATGCTCTCGTTTTTTTGTTTTTGTTCTTCTGTCTGCTGAGCTATAATTTCCATCTCGCCTGCCTTGGATTAGGCTATGTATGTATGTATGTATGTAACTACCCTTTGGTCTTTATTTGTTTTTCTTTCTTTTACCACGTTTTTATTGTTTTAATTGTAATTTCTCGCTTTTAATTATTAATTTATTTATATATACATATATATATATATATATATAATTATGTATGTGTGTCGCTAATGTGTAGCCACATTTCAAAAGCGTGTTCACGTCTGCTCACTCAGTTGTCAGTTGAACTCTTTTTCATTTTGTCACTGCGGTTTGCCTCGGCGGTCGGTTAGCAGCACAGGCGGACGGGTCGGTTGCTGGGTTGGTACGCGCCGTCACCTTTTTTCCAGCCGTCTGTTCATCATTTGCCATCTGCTATACACGCATGTATATAAAAATGTGTATGTGTGTATGTATGCATAACATGCATAAAAAATAAACATAGCATACATGTACATATGTATGTATACTAAAGTGTATATTACGTACTTGGCATCTGGCTGATTTTAGTAGCCACTGCGACTATCTGTCTGATTATACTTTATTTTTGTTAACGTGCTTCTTCTTCTCCGCTCAGCTGTTGTTGCTCTCCTTAGTACTATTATTGTGCTGGAGATTATTTTTCTATGCCATTTATTTTTGCTTTATTTTATATAAAGTGAATGCTCTAAAGGATGTTGACTTATTCAGGGTATTCACCATACCCAAGTAATGGAAGTGTAGAAGAGAATGCAATGCATTTATAGTCGCAATATTTTGTTTACATATGCATATCGAAAGTATGTATGTAAGTAGGTTGAATAGGGTCGCGAAAATCGTAGCAGTAGACGCTTCAAGATGTACGATGGCATACACTATTTAGCACAATTATGTAGACAAAGGTTATTACTGCAGTTGTAAGATCTGAGTATGTATTCTTCAGTATGAATTTACTATAAGGTGATCTGAAATAGGTTAGGTAAAATTAGTATAGCTGCCTCCACGGGTGGCGCGAAAGCTCTGCAAGCGGCTAATATCTATTCCCGAAAATTCCTTGGAGATGAGAAAGAAGTGAACCCCAAAGTGTTAAAAACTTAAGTTGAGTACCAGATATTATTATGATACTAAATCTTTTTACATATATGTATGTACAGTAGACCATAAGTTCGCCCTACACCCCCTCATATGAAGTGTTTTTGAAAAGCATTTGAACAAATAATAATTTTTTTTTTTTGGACGACCCTAGTAGTCGCCCAATTTAATTTTTCTTTGTATATTCGGCATTTATAGTCGGATTTTAAAGTGTAATACACCAATGTTTTTGTCTCGATGAGGGGGGTTTCCTATGGAAGTTCATTTACCTCAGGTGTTCCATAAGAAAAAAAAAAAACAAAAACAAAAAAGTTGGTTTTTTCCGTAGGGTTTTCCTACTTAAAAAATCGAAATACTTTTTTCGCAAAAGATTAATGATTTTGGACGGTGTTTAATTTACTGTCATTAGGGCGGTACGTTAGCGTGGTAGCAACTGAGATCTGGTGGGTAAGTACCACAATGGAGCACGTGAGGCCAATGAACATCCATAGGAAAACCCCCCCTCCTCGAGACAAAAACATTGGTGTATCACACTTTAAAATTCGACCATAAATGCCAAAGATATGAAGAAAAATGTAATTGGGCGACTACTAGGGTTGTCCAAAAAAAATTTTATTATTTTTTTTAAATGCTTTTTAAAAACATGTACATATAAAAAAAGCAGCTGCTTAAAAGTTGACATCGAGACGCATACCTACATATGCGCTCGGGTCGGCGAGGAGAAGGTTAATAGCTTGGTTCAAAGGGAGCTGCTACTCGTTAAAAATTTAAATTAAATTAAATAAATAGAATTAACCAAATACCGCAATACGAGTGTCAAATGGAAAAAGGCTTAAGAAAGCTCATTTGAAAAAAAAAGAGAGTTGCCACTTGTTTGAAAAATTCAATTCTATTAACTCGATTAGATGAAAGAAATGTTTTAATATGGGTGTCCAACGAAAGAGATTTAAGAAAGTTGACTTTCCAAAATATTTTAAGAAGGTTGCCACCTGTTAGAATAATTAAATTCGAACTGAACCCATAACATTATACGAAAGCGGTTTAAAAAATCTTAACCATAAAAATAAGTTTTAAGGGAGTTGCCATCTGTTTAAAAGGTTCAATTAATTTAGTAAAAGGTTAACTGAAATCTAATAATATAAAAAGTAGGTTATATCTAGGTTAAATCATGAAAAGAGTTGCCACCAGTTAAAAAATGAAATTCAGTTAAGCTAACTGTTTTTAACTAGATTCTAAATATTATGTGGGAGGGTTCCACCTGCTTAAAAAATTAAATTCAACCTTAATTAAGGGAATTAGGTAACTGTAATGTGTATAACAATAAGGGTGTTACGAAAAAGTTTAAAGTAGGCAGCAGTTTTCAAATATTTTAAAAAGGGTTACCACTTGTTTAAAACCTTTAAGATTCAAGTTATTTAATAAGTTAAATAAATTATTATTATATGGGTATTAATTGATATGGTTTTGAGAAGGCTTCATTTCTAAATTCCACGTGGGAGGGCTGCCAACTGTTTAAAAAATCAAATTCAACTTGAATTAATGGAATTAGGTAATTGTATCATTACAATATGGCTGTCAGACAAAAGAGGATTAAGAAGGTTGTAGTTTGAAAATATTTTGAAGAGGGTTGCCACCTGTTTAAAAAGTTAAATTCAAATTATTTAATAAGTTAAATGAATTATTACAATATTGTTATGAAATGACATGGTTTTAAAAAGGCTTGGTTTCTAAACTACTTGTGGGAGGGATGCCACCTGTTTAAAAAACCAAACTCAACTTGAATTAATGGAATTAGGTAATTGTATCATTACAATATGGATGTCAGACGAAAGAGGATTGAGAAGGTTGCAGTTTAAAAATATTTTAAAGGGGGTTGCCAAATGTTTAAAAAGTTGAATTAAAATTATTTAATAAGTTAAATGTATTATTATAATAGGGATATCAATAGACATGGCTTTGAAAAGGCTTCGTTTCTATATTACATACAGAAGAGCTGCCACCTGTTACAAAAGTCATATTCAACTTGATGTAATGGAATCACGTATTTACATATGTCTCACAATATCGGTTTCAGACGAAAGGGGTTAAAGAAGGTTTTATTTTGGAAATATTTTGAAGAGGGTTAAAAAAGAAAAATGTGAAAATCTCCTACCTCCTGCATATAAAGAAGAACGACTATACGCAATTGCAACCATTGTAATGAAATGCAAGTGGGAAAATAAAAAAAATATGATCAGCGCAAGTGCATATCCTGGGACCTACTCAGTCACCAGCTCGAAGAGTACAGCATATAATGTTACACCTGTTGCTGCTGGTGGCGAAAATGACAGACCTTTGCCTCTTAAAGACATAACGGCACTTCAATTCATTCCAGCGTTTCTACTTGATCTCTGCCGGCGTAACATAGCAAAGAAAAACAAACACCTGTTATGCACAAACCGTGATTAACTTTTTACCAAATCAATTTGAAGTTCGCGTTGCTGCGAAAGTGTTGGTGAAAGGAGAAGAAATTCCTAAATTAATTTATGCAAAAAATTTTTGTGTAATTCTTTTCGGCAGCATCCGTTGCAGCAATGCCTAAAGTAGATACGAAACCAAAGAGCTCCGGCTACTTTGCATACACACATATGTACATATGTATGTACTTCAGTATGTATGTATGTAGTTTCTTTTGATTTCGTTGTTGTTGTATTTAAAAATAAATCGCAATTTTATTGAATTTGTATTTCTTCTACCTACATTTTCAACCTGTTTGGCGACATTCCGCAGCGATCAACGTCGATGAATGTTTTGTTTGAAGGTACATATGCATGTACAAACGTACATTGATGCATTTGTGCAGCGCCAAAATGACTGGGACACAGGTACGGGCACGAGCTAGATAATAAGTGGCTGAGTGACTGCGTGACGGACTGGCTGAGTAAATGAATACTTTGTGTAATTTAGTAACTGACTGGCTGTCTAAGAAATGCTGACTTACTAAATGAGTTACCAAACTGTCTGCTGGATCGACGAAGAGCAGTCGCCGGGAAGTCCTATTTTTGCTACTTGTTTGCTTTGGTACCAGTGCTTTCGTACCAGTGCCGAGGGTATTCGTCTTGATATAGTCAGGTGAGAACTGCCTTGAAGTCTGTATGCCTGCCCATCTGTTTCTAGGCAGTCCAATGGAATGCGGGTTACTGGAATTATGCTCAGTTTCTCAGCCAATGATCACCTCTCTAGCTCGGGTTTACGAACCATAGGAGCATCGAAAGCAATGACGGAATTGATGAATTTTGCGAAATCAGAAGCCTGTTAGGATGAATCTGAAGCATTTGCGCTGGGATGCTTTCTTGTAATAATACAAATATAAAATTAACTTCGCGATAGGAAAATGTGCTATGTATGTATTGATGAATGGCATGCGAAACTATTTTCAAAGCCCAAGACAAAGAAAAAAACCACGTAATATTTGGCAGTACAGCTAAGACCCAGGTTAATCTGCTGATATTGTTTGTAACTATGAGAAATTAGAAAACTAAACAATGGTTCTTACTACTGCCGTCGCAGAACAACACTCCTGGCTGTGGTACTCAACCAAGTCCTTAACGAAGGCATGTGCCGAAAATTTCTCTGTAGAATTGGTAGAGACTAGGACACCAGTATTGGCTGTCTTGCTTTTTCGCCAGATTTGAAGCGATGAGGGGATTTCAATATTTCAAAAAAGGTGACACTTTTATTTACCTGAAAAATGTTTGCTTATCAGGGAGCTCACCAAGTTATTCTTACATTCTCCTCAAGTTTGGCAGGTTGCTTCTGGGACACACTGTATATATAGAAGACTTTATATTCCTACGAAATGGCAGTTTTAGAGATCTCAGACGCGGTATGGTGACAAGGCTTCAAGTTGCTCTAAATTATAATATATTCTCAGGAATGTTATAATGCACATACACTTATGGTTATCTGATGAAAGTCGACAAGCTCGATGAGATAGATTTTAAGTCTAAGATTTCACACTTTATAGCATTAACGAAGATTGTTAAAAATATGAAAGTCATTCTTAATATTAATTCAATAAATAACTAAATACTAGATTTGTTGAAAGTTGACTATAGGCGGTTGTGGGCACTGGCATCGTGGCTCAAGACTAGTTTCAACCATCTGCTCCTACAGTACTTTTCCACGGCCACTACTCCTCCATTGTGCGTATTGCACAGCTATGGCCTAGAAGATAAGTTGAGACACACACAACCTGTTTCACCCGCTTCTTGAGTAGACACCTTAATCCCTACTACCAGTACATACTAATTTAGGCTCCCAAGATTAATGCTATGTACAATCAAGTTCCTAGTGTTAAACCAAATGGTTCACTTGCAGACACCTTAATTGATTAGGATATTGCCATTTTTTCTTCTCTAAGGCCATTTTTTTGTCTTTACTGCTGCTCATTAACACTATCCGCTCTTCAACTTCGCTCATTGGCCAATGCCCCTTGAGTGTGACAAAAAATGTATGTACAGTTTTCCAATTACCAAAAAATGTATTTATGCCCAAGTTTTAAACTACAAAAAATTAATGTACGTCCAGTTTTTTATTACCTAAATACTAAAAAATTATATCCGGCATTCAAATCATTAAAAATTTATGTCCAGTTTTTAAATAACCAATAATAAATTATGTACAGTTTCCAATCCACTCAAAATTTATGTCCAACTTTTAAATTACAAACGAATTATGCTCTGTTTCTAAATAACCAAAACTTTATGCCCAATTTTTAAACTAAAAAAATTTATATTCAGTTCTGAAACCCCAAAAACTTTATGGTCAGTTTTTAAAAAAATTTAAAATTTTTATGTACAATTTTTAAAATACCAAAAATGTATGTCTAGTTCCAAGTTACCAAAAATTATGTCCAGTTTTCCAAAAATCAATAATTATATCCTGATTTTAAAATACCTTAAAAATATGTCCAGATTTCATATTACTAAAAAATTATGTCCAGTTTTCAGTTGACCAACAATTTATGCCTAGTTTTTCAGATGCCTGAAAATGTATCTGAGCCTCGATATTAAGCTACCACAAAATAATGCCCAGCTTTCAAATTACCAGTTTATAACTTCCCAAAAATATATGTAAAGTTTCCGAATTACCAATATTTATATGGGCGTTTCCACCGGAAGGTCCACCGCTAAAAAAAATAACAAAAGTCATATATCTACCGTATTTATGGGCCAATTCGACTGCTTTGACTGCTCAAAAATTAGGTGTCAAATGAGTGTGTGCAATAAGGTTTTATTTTTTCGAAGAGGGTTGAGACCTGTGCAAATCATTTCAAGATGTGGGCATTTCGTTTGACTAAAAAAATAAGGTGTTAATTGAAAAGGCTTGGCCTCCAGCTGTGCAATAAGGTTTTATTTTTTGAACAGAGTTGCCACCTGTCTACAAAATAGAATATCAGCTTAGTTCGTTGGATTAAAAAATGAGGTGCCAAATGAAAGGGATTTTTCGTTTAGGGTTGCCACCTGTTTGAAATTTGTAAATTACACTGACAAATAAAAATTGCAAAACGTCAAAGAAGCGCGTTGAAATCAAAGACGTTATTTCGTACAACTTCAACGCGGACGCAGATGTGCATTTTATTTATTCTGTGGAAACCAATATTTTCTTATCCTTGGCTCTAGAAATAAAACTCAACACGCGGATTTACCGAAGTACATGCAGAGTGCCCCAGAAGTTGACGTCAAACCGGAAACGGGTGGCAGGCCAGGACAAAGTGGGGGCACTTTCTATCTCGCTCACACTTCGTAAAATTACTCTGTCCATCTCACTCAAACTAGAATTACCTTTAAAGTTACGGCTTCAAGGAAAGTCTTGGGTACACTACAAGCGTTTTAAGTAATTAAGAAAAAAATTTTCAAAACTGAGATTCTTTACAAAAATTAAAATTGTCCATAATTTAAGAAACAATCTAGCAAATGTCTACCATTTTGGAATCCTTATTAAATGCGCCAACTTTCAAAGTTGCTTGCCATACTAATGTAGTACATTTTTTTCAGTACAGTCAGTTAAAATTGGGCGAAGCATTAAATTCCAAATGTTGGGCAAAAAGTGGCATTTTCTTCCAAGCTACAGGAGTTGACTATAAATTTTAAACGCCAACGTACAAAAGCATTACTCAGAATTATATGAGAAAAATAACAGTGAGAAAAAGTATGAAATTTATAGTAACGGGAATTAAAAAACCATCACAGGTATATTTTATCTTTTTTATATTTTCTGATAACTATTTTGACCTGGCCTGTCACCCGTTTCCGGCTTGACGTCGACTTCTAGGACACCCTGTATGTATGTATTATAACTGAAATGTAACTGTCTTTAAATCCCTTCAGTATCATTTCTATTGGCTAATTGTTTTAAATATCTGCAAAATACAAACAACCACTGTTACCGGCTAGTTCAACTATAATTAACTACACTTTGTTGTTATGTCGAACAGTTTATCTTTTTCACCTTAACTCTTGCTAATAATTTCCATACCTTCCCACATACATACTACATTCGCATATAAATATAAACAAACATACATTTCGAATATAATTATATTAGCGCCCATTTAGTAACTGTAATGGATATGCAATTTAAAAATGTATAAAAATAAATTTTATGACAAACAAGTGTGGCACAAAAACCGACAGGGCGTATAAATTGATATTTACAATTTAGTTGGCTTACATAGATACATTCAAATCCACACACTAACATGCATTTGCATGAGAGGTGGAAGTAGAAAAATAAAATATTTACAGGAAAACCCCTCAAACGTGGTGAATTTCTATACAAAAAAGTAATAGCTGCACTATTGTGCATCACTCACAAAAAGCCATTCACATATGTATTTGTATATACATATGTGTATTCATCCACATATAAATAGTTACTACTTTTTTGTATAGAAATTCACTACGTTTGAGGTTTTTTCCTGCAAATATTTTATTTTTCTACTTCGTCGTTAGGCTAGAAATTTTCTAGTAAATCGCGGATCGGAGCAGTTAAACTTGTAGAATTCGCATTTTTGCATGAGGTATGTGGCTGTGTGCCGCTTTGTGTGTGCGTGTATGTGGGTACATTGTAGTGCAGTCAACCGCAAAATGTTTTAATTATAGCTCACCTACTGTGCTATTTTTAAATTCTAGTTAAATTAATTTTGCTTTTTTTGCTACATTGTCTCGTTTGAATTGAATTTCACGCTTTTTTTGTTGAATGCGAAATTTGTTGCCACTTTTATCACGTTGTGCATACTTATTAACTATGAAATATAATAATTTTTTTCTCTTACTATTTTTGTCCGACTGCTACGCTCTTTTGCCTTATATATGTATGTGCATACACTTCTATGTAAATATGTATGTACATATGTACTTTCCCAGTAGAACTTGGCATCCTCGTTAGATTGATCGGTGTGTACTCCCTTGCGAGTTTACTATTCCTCCACAGTGCTTCCTAAACTTCTGTATATCAGCGTGTTATTTTGTATACTTCCTTTGACATGAGATGCCCTAGGAGGACGAGTAATCCATTTTGATTACCAAATCAATAACCAGAATAACCTCCCACAAGCCTACCAAAAAGCCAACGAGGGAGGACAAATAGAAAAATATACCCCATTCCTCTCGCTAGCGAGTAAATAAAAGCGCTACTAACCTCCCGGATTCCTCCTAATCCGTTTTTATTTTTACGTAATATTTTTATTTTTTTTGTTATAATTACATTCGTATTGAATTAAACTGATATTAAAAAATAATACAAAATCCAAATAAACCGCCAAAAAGGTATGTCTCGATATGATTAATTAATAAAAATATGTCCATTTTACTACTTCCCTACGCCGTTTAGATATCGTTCAGGCAGTTGCATAGCGACTTCAGGCTAATTTAGACCTACTAATAATAATAATAATAGATTGGTGCTAACACAATATGTTAATTTTTGGCCGAGCCTCTCCTCCAATTTGTGGTTTGTGCCTTGATGTTGTCATACAAAGAGGAGGGACCTACAGTTTTACACAGATTCCGAACGTCGATTGTATTTTTATGAGAAGCTTTTTCATGGCAGAAATACATTCGGAGGTTTTTTGTATAATTTTTTTGCGATGTTGCTCGGGCCAGGGCTTGAACTCAGGCCCTACGGAGTGGTAGTGTGCACTTCTAACCACTACACCACAGCGGCTGCCTATTTAGACCTATTATCCAAACAAATATCACTTTGCTAGGTAAATTGAGAAGTCATATCGTGGTACCGCGACTTTGCCACATTCAGTCTTCAATTCCTTTCTAATAATATGTGAAGGTATAATAGTCGGGCATTCATTACGGGTTT